>JAQGAX010001198.1:0-11986 GCA_034698105.1 Plectus exinocaudatus | reverse complement strand
GAGAGAGAGAGAGAGAGAGACAGCGGCGCACGATCAAATCATGGCAGAGCGCGGGAGAGCGAGCGATGGAAAATGCGTCTAATATATGCAGCTACGCGTTCATCAGGCGACGGGGGCGGGGCGACGACTCTTCTGCTTCCCCGGGTCAGCGTTGTCACAACAACAACTGCCGTTGGTCACTGATCACTGGGAAATAGAAGAGCAAGCGATTAGCGAAGAGCCATTAGAGCGAAGCCCTTAGCGAACAGGAAACCAATTCAAAATTGATTATTCTAATCATTGAGGTCGCAGTAGCGTTAACACTGATTGCTGAACAAGACTAGCAACAGAACGGTAAGCTATCAACAGAGTAATTCGCCAAGCAAAAGCCTTTCGCCCCGAAAGGGTTTGGAGGGTGCCAGGCAAGATTGAGTAATATCGAGTAATAAAAGGTTTGAGAGTGGCTTTATTACTGCAACTTTATTACGCCATGACAAAGTCGGGTGATCGGTGATCACTGAGAAATAGCGTACCAACGATCAAACAAGAGTAATTAGCGAAGCCTAAATTAATGTCTATAATAAGCCCAAAAGGAAACCAGTGACGTTCAACGAATTTGCCAAAATTAGGTCCCGACCCAGCCCCCGTCACTTTCCAAATTGGCTCAGGAGCCGGTCCGGTCCCAGCCCTCGTCATTACTCAGGGGCCATGATAAACTGCTGATTCGTCCGATATTGTAAGATTTTAGCTCATTTTATTTGACATAATAGTCAAACTGGTAACTAACAGGCAAAATGAGCAAAAAATATGCCTGAAAACTATGGGCAAAATAAGTTCAAACCACTTTTCTAATAATTGGAATGGCGTATCGCCTACGTAGCTCATTCGTTCGCAATCCCAAAACGAGATCACTGAACGGCAAGTGCAATCGTTTGAACAAATGACGCAGGACTTGAATCAGAATGACTAGTGGGATAATTAGCGAATGGCCAAAAAAACTAAGGGAAATTGAGTTCAAGCCACTTTCTAATGATTGGAGAGGCATATCGTCAGCATCACCACTCCAAGGCAAAATCGCTAAACGACAACTGCGATCTCTGATCACCAGACACATGACTTGAATCAGAACGACAATAAGAGCGATTAACCGTCATGGACGCGCGGCTCATAGCACAGGAAGTGGTCGACGAGCGGCGAGCGCCCTGGAGAGGGTCGACCGGCGCGAAAACGACGCGTCAAATGGCACCCTGGCAACCAGCAATTGCCGTCAATAATGGATAGCTGTCCGCTCGTTGAAAACGCGAACGGCCAACCTGGCGGCGGGGGTGCGCGGCCGCCGTGTACGGCGCCCAGCTGGTCCGTGCACCGCCCTCAGAGTCGGGCTAGCTACTCAATCGAAGAATACGATAGCAGCTCAAACAATTATGCTTAAATTACAGCCACGACATAGCTGGCAGTCAATAGGTAACGATCGATATGAGTGTTAGGTTAGTGGCGCAGTCGCAGACCCTGACAGTCAGGCAATGTAATATCGAAGAGCATACAAACTAACAGCTCATGCGTGAATTACAGCGTTAATTGGTAATGAACAGCCAACGACCACAATAATCAATCAGCGTATACGTACGCGATGATCAATTAGAAGTTGCGTCAATTTATATGAAGAGTATTTGAAATTTGAATTGCTACCGAAAGAGGGTTGCCTTATCCGCACAAGAATACACTCAGAGAGAGAACCCGAGAACAGTAATCTATTCACGAGATCTGTCAGGGAAACGAATTTTGCATAACGTGAACAAAATAAAAATTACGCTTTGAAATGATTTATGAACCATAATAACGCGTTAAAAAATATTCGCCTAACACGGCGGTTACTAATAGGGGAAGAATCGTCCGCGTAAAGTCTAGACCAAATAGAGAGAGTGTAAAGCAATTCCGCCGACGGCAGGGGCAGCTTTGGCGAACGACCGGCCAATGGCACAAACTGTGTGCTCGGCGGCCGCGTCCGTGGCAACGCGCAAACTTGGGCGCATTGCACTGCGCCTTCCTCAACGGCCCGCCGGTCCAATATGTCGCCGCCGCTGTGTCACCAACGCTTATCCGTCGCCTCCACCCCCACAAATATATGCGGCGAACTCTCCCTATCGTTTGTCTGACAACGTGTCACATTGTGCACAAAAGGAGCGCAAATATTTTTGACGGTGAAAGAAATGTCGACTGATGACATGCACGAGGATGGGGCGCTGATCACTGAGAGTACAGATGAATTGCATTGGATACGTACCAGCGTGAAAAGAAACCAACGTCGACTGTTCCAAGGAAAACTCCCAGGTACCAGCGTCTCTTCCCGGGAAAATGCTTAGGTGATTCAGTGGTCCAGTTTTACGCCGGCCAATGCCACCACGCTCAGAAGGCTTGGTCCATTTCTGAACCAAGTCTAATCATCCTAACGAGATCTAAACTAACCGCTACTCTAAAGCAAAATGAAGTTGCAGACAAGTCTCATACACATTTCGTGACGCGTTTTCACTGATTCTTTTCAAATCTTTTCAAGAAGCTATGACGCAATCACGGCCGGCGTCACGATACAAATCAACAAACGCCAGAGGTGGTTCAAGTTCGGTAAATGGCTACAACGCAGGTGCAGAAGCGCGTGGAATGACGTAACCATCAAACTGATTTGATTCAGCGCGCCGCGCTACCCTCGACCTTCGTCATTTTCAACGACGCATGTCCAGGTGAATCTCCCACACAATTGCCCATTCCAATACGATGACAAACGCGCAACGGTCCAACAGCCGAGGTCGCTGGGCGCGATGGATATAGGACTGGCACCTACACGCGCGAAATGACGTCGCCAAACTGAATTAGAACGATCGGCTATGCTCATCAACTCGGCCAGTGTTCCGATGAATCAGCGACGTTAATACATTCCATAGCTCGCAGCGGATAACCGGTGCAGCTCGGCGGATATGATGGGACTAGCCGGTATGCGCACGCGAAGTGACGTAGCCTATCCGAGTTAGAACGAACAGCAATGGGAAATGACGTTATCAAGCAGTTAGAACGGCTCCCTCGTCGTCTTCAATTTTCAGGTGAATCATCCATAACAGTCGACACGGCTCAACAACCGGAATAACTTAATTGGTGGATATGATGAAGTTGATTGGTAGCAGACAGCGACCCACGTGAAATGACGTAACCTAACTGAGTCAGAGAACAAGCGGCGAACGTCAGCAGAAAGGTGATCCGCCATCGACAAGTCGATCGTCGACCGAACAAAAGCGCCGTCGCTTGGGAAGGAAAAGGAGCGACCAGCAGCAGCAACGATGATGAAGGCGATCGGCGGCGGCAGCCAGACGAGACGGACGGGACCGCCAGCTGTCTGACGCCGAGGCCAGACGCATTTCCGTCAGCGTCGCGGTGAAATTACGACCGACCGTCTACCGCCGGGCGGCGCCGACTCAGAAGTGCGCATCAATCTCGCGCTGAAGGAGACAAGCGCAGGCCGACAGGGACACAACCACAGACAGCGGCGCTGAGGTTGAGTTGCTAGTAATGGGCCAATCGAATCGTGAAATGACTGACTTCGCTGAAGCGCAAGGTTAATCCGAAGGAAATTGATGAATTAGGACCTTCACAGATAGAAAGGCATAATATGATTTCCGTAAGACGTTGGCTGCTGGCAATGAAAAATGGGTGCGATATTCAAACTGATGAATCGTCGTAATATTGTTGAAAAGTGAATAAAATAAAATAAAATATGCTCATGAATGGCGTGCTTTGTGTGCTCATAAGTCCTATACCTAAGCAGTAAGATCAACCTGAACCTGAACCACCTAGCGCGCCGAGCAGACAGCAGACACAATAGCATCGATGAAGGCCATATCCCTCGAACAAATTCATTGCCGAGGGTATACGCGAACGCGAGCGGTTCCGCATGCATGGGCGGACTGGCCGGCGAGGACGAGGGGCGATCGGCGAGGCTGTTGCGCAAAGACGACGGATGAGAGCGGTCCGACCGACGCGACGCGCACTCGTGTACCAAAACAAATAATCAGTCTGCCATTGTGGCCGACTGCGAATGTCACAGCGTCCGCCACAGAGAGAAGACTCGATCATCACTCTCCGACAACGCGACATCTAAACCGGCCGCATTGTGCCGAAAAATGCCATCAGCATCAGTAGCGTCGGAAGAAGGAAAGACATTGGTGAAATGTGGCAGGGACGAGCAGAGCGTAACGAATAGTGTTGATACTGCGTAAGAGAGACGCCAATTAAAGTGTTTGGATGAGATGGACTGAAAAACAAAGCCTAAGCCTGTCGTAAGTCGATAGTAAGAGATCAAAAATAAACGAACTAAAAATAGCCCGTTGAGAACAGAGGTGAGTTCTAACCCGTTCACAACTACGACACAACATAATAAAAGTCTGAACCTGTTCTAACCGCAATAAAAGTGAATCGGAAGTGTTCACTCGTAGCTTTAGCCTAACATTTCCTATCAATATACGAATCCAGCAACTAAATCAAACCGCAGTCTCAAGCCCAAAAATTAAGTCGACCTCAGTATTCTAAATCAGTTACTGGAGAGGAATATCATCCTGTATCTATATGCCATATGACAGCGGTTTCCGTCGGAACAAGACTGCTGCGAGGCAGAGGCTGTGACGGTTTTTTTCTCCGAGGCCGGTCCAGCGGCTTCACTACTCGCCGCTCAGCCACCTGGGCGTCGTCGTCCCCGGCAGCAACCCGACACCAGCGGAATATGCAGCGCTTGCAAACAGCGTCCGTTCGACGCCGACGACGCTGGGAAACCACCGGCGCGTCGGTCGGCCGTATTTATTGAATAAGCCACCACTCGCAAATATAAACAAAGACAGAGACATACTATGTCTTCGATTTTACGTGGGCGGTGGGCGGGACGCATTTATCCTTAATTATTCAGCAGATGCTACTGCTGCGATTCAGTTGCTGCTAGCGGACAATGGCAGCGTTCAATACAAGACACATTCGTCGTAGTGATGCAACCAAGTGGCCCTCAGAGCAAATTGTGCCCATTGCGAGGCATCAATACAAATGCGCACACTATCTTGCAGGATCGCCCAGTTTTCCATAACGAATTGTATCCATAAAAGAAAGAGTTGCCTGATAAGAACGTCTTGGTGAAATTGTGACCCATTGCGCAAACAGCGATTCATAGCAAGGAAATGCTTCCAAGGCCTAACGGGTGAGTATACCTAAGCCAAACGTGAACGCTGACTAAGAGAAAGAAGAAGAGGGAGGAAACGCCGAAGTCTCAGCGTGTTTTCGATTAAGTGAGGCGGCTAGCTCGGCACTTCACCTACGTTAGTGGCACACCCGAACCAGTTGCGGCTAGAGCAGAAAGCAGCTGAGACAGCGAAAAGATAGTTTCAGCGCGCCATCGATAAATAAAAGCGCCGACGAATACTCGGTCCCGATGCGACGAATCCATCGGCGTTCCAACCAATCGCAATGATTAATAGAATACCGCTGCCTCGATATGAATCACACTTGCGAACGGGGTGGGCAACAGCTCGATACACGGACGCACTGCGCTAGACGAATACGAGAACCATCGCTGTTTGTCACTTTTACGCGCCAACCGGGAAAATACAAGAGAGTCTATGACGTGACGCCCCTATGAGCAATGGCAAACACACCAAAAATCGTTCGCATCACAGTACTACGACAAATGACGAACGAGAAAGTCAACAACAGCTGTGAAGTACGCATAGTACAAAGGAACGGAATCTTAATCATACCGCATTGTGATGATGCTTGATCAAATACTTATTGCCCGAAACATTGCCCATAGATATAAAGCAATAATCGAACCTTCATCAGATAAGATGATGATCACTACAAAATAGACATGATTCAGACCAGAGTTAGTCTAAACATGACTGTAGTCATCTTTCACCATACAGTACACTAATTTTTCAAGCAGCAGTTAACCGATAACGGCAACTATTACAGCAGATGAAATTTTGTCAAATAACAGGCTGCACTGTTCTCGGGAAAAGACTGCCACTAATTAACTGCGGTGTTATGAAATGTTATGAAATGGATAAAATAATGTCTGTCGTGCAAGAATGGCTGAGACCTTCTCAGTAAACGATAACTACGAAGCTGCTAAGTAAAAAAGTCACTGAAGCAAAACTTACTGCCAATGAAACTGGCTTCAAAAAGGGCAGGTGCGCGCAATAAGTACGAGAGTTCGAGCCGATGGAAGCACTTTCAAAGTTGTGACCCGAACGAACACATCCTGGTGAACTAAAGTGCAATCGATCACCTAGTCCTAGGCGGGGTGCTCAGGAAACGGACGACAATTGGAAAGCGCACATCCCTTTTCCGTTCCTGCCCACGGACTATTCGCGTTCATTGATTGCCTCCTTTACGTGGTAAAACTCGGCTCATCAATACGCGAAGGTAGCAATTTTCCGCGCGCGCAATTCCAAGCATCCTTCCGTATCGGATAGGCCTACAGTTTTGACCGTTGAAACTCGGGTTACCCACGCAAGTACTGCTGACGATCGAAGTTTCTTCGCAGCCGGCGAGTCGATGGAATGCGATGGGCAGAGCGGAAATGTTTACTTTTTGAAGACTCGCCGACAGTAGCGACGCCCTTGAGCATTAGTCCGACAATCGTGTCGAGACGCAAAACCTACTCTTCCGACCGTATTCATTTTGATAGGAAAAATGAGCAAAAATGCACCAATTTTCCTGTAATATTTCAAGAAGATTTGTTGTTCATGTGGATTTTATGAAACTGAAGCTGTTTTTTTAAGAATTTTGAAGTGAATCTGCTTTATTGTTCAAAGAATTGATTTAGTGCAATTCTTCCTGAATCAGTGCTGAACATAGTGATTGTTTTTCTCCGTCGTTTTGTGGGGTGCGACGTAGCGACGTAAGTAAAACGTCGCGTGTATCGCGATATTTTTCGGCGTCGAAAAAAGATCTTTGATTCGCTTTCTATTTTATGTGACGTGCGACATACGAGCCCGACAAATTTTCTGTTATTCTCGTTGTTAGTTCGAATCGGCAGCCCGAATTAGCGCTTCAATTGAACACTACTGAAGAGCGTCTTACTGCATCATGACGGGCACTGAACGCAAAGTGTTTCAGGTATGATTTTTGAATATATTTTTCGTTATTTCTATTCTTTGACATTTCTCTTCTCGAAATCTACTCTGTAAGATAGTATCGATGTCTTTTTATTTCCCCAGTGCTCAAATTCGAATGAAGTTCATTCAGCAATGTAATGTTGTCGCGCTATGAGGTACCATACAGATTGCTTCGCTTAATTTTCGCCACGATATCCATCCCACGCTGTCTAATAGTAAACTTTCAGAAATACTACCCGCCCGACTTCGATCCATCGAAGATCCCAAAAGCAAAGGGCGGTCGCAATCGCCAGTTCGTACAGCGCGTCATGTCTCCCTTCAACATGCAATGCAACACCTGCCATGAGTACATCTACAAGGGAAAGAAGTTCAACATGCGCCGCGAGACCGCCGAGGGCGAGTTGTACCTCGGCTTGAAGATCTTTCGGTTCTATTTCCGATGCCCAAACTGTCTAGCCGAGATCACCTTCAAGACTGATCTCGAGAACTGCGACTATGTGCAGGAGCACGGGGCCACCCGCCTCTTCGAGGCCTTCAAAGTCTATCAGGACAGTCAGCGCGAAAAGGAGGCCAAGGAGGAGGAGGACAATAAAAATCCGATGAAGATGCTCGAAAAGCGCACCAAGATGAGCCGCGCTGAAATGGAAGCGCTCGGCAAACTGGAGGAGTTGCGCGAGATGAACCGCCGACACGCCAAGATCAACTACGACGACGTCATCGGCGAGCAGTACGTTTCGGAGGCGGACCGTCAGCGTCGGCAGGAAGAGGAGGATGAGCAGCTCGTGCAGTCGCTCTTCGGCAAGAACAAGGAAGGCGGCAGCGTCCGCGTCAAGCGGCTTAACGACGACAGTGATGAAGAGGTGGACGTGAAGCCGTCGCTCGACGCAGCCGGTCCGTCATGGGCATCATCTTCCTCATCAGCGGTCTCCTCAGAACCATCGTCATCGCAGCTCAGCTCGGCTACCAAATCGTCAGTCGATTCGATCCCAGTGACGAAGAAACGCCCGCCGCCCGTGTCCAGCCAATCATCGCTGCTCAAAAATATGGTGGTAGTTAAGAAGAAACCGAAGCAGTCGACTGTTCCAGACGTTGGCGGTGATGGCCAATCGAAACCTGTCGCTGCTGTTTCGTCTCCCTCAAAGAATGCGCTTTTCGGACTTGGAGCTTACGGTAGTGGATCCAGCAGTGATGACGACTCTTAGTGTTTTCGATTTTGATTGATGACTGGCGTCATTTGTACATAATGGTTTTCTTATATTACAATCCTGTTGTATGAGATACTAACGATTACTGTATGTGGTCGTAATCGTTTATTTTTTCTTGAAACACTAGCATATCCAACGCCAAGTAAGTACATTATGAACAGAAAGAAGAATCGATTATGATTATCAATTTGAAGAATAATTTTTATAATAGTTAATCGTGGCTATTTTGCGCACTGACCCCGCTACACTGCATTGCGATGCGCAATTGCAGTTCAGAGTAAATTGTGGGTGATCGCAAGCGTTCGAGCCAACTGTACGAATAGAAAACGGTGTTAGTCAGCTTAGTAAGTGATGCCCAAGAAATATAGCAGTGCCAGCGTTTCCGACGAGTAGCCGAGGCTTCTAGCGCGCAATGTTGCGCAATCGCATTTTCTTCGATCAAACTTTATTAACTGACGGTTACAGACCCTACCTAGTCTCGATAGAGAAAGTTTCTAGCCGCAAGCAGAGAAGAAAGACTCGTCAACCTTTACCTAATTAGCCTCTACGACGCGATCTCGGTTCGCTGGCTTTTGGACGGGACCGAGTATGGTGCGTGTCGAAACATTAAAAAAAATACGATTCGACATGGACGCCATTGGACCTCAGAAAACTGAAAGTGTCAACAAAGGACAATACGAACCTAATACGCTTGGTTCATAGCTCCTTCCTTTCCAGTCATTAAACTATTAAATCTTCGCTTTCTTATAACTTCCCTACAACCAATCAGTTATGAATCGACAGCATACTTTCTTTAAAACTTTTCCCTCATATAACATTCTTTCCCGCTGTAGTGTCGAGGCCTTTGAGACATGACTCCGTTGAGAAGTCTGGGTCTGGCCTACGGCCTTGGTAACCGTAGGCTTCAAAACACGGCAACTTGAGATGGTTGAGGTTAAGAAAGGTTGAGATGCATAAATGGCAACCGGATATCACTTTCAATCTTCATCATATATCTCGGTTATCAGGGGTTGCCGTAGGGCTGAATGGAATTCTGAAACTTTGTGCCAGCTATTATTTTTCTTAATCTTAATAAATTAATCTTAATAATTAATTAATAATATTTTTCTGGCTCTTGCGATCCCAAATCATGTTGCCCCATTGGGGTTGTTTCTTTTTATACCACATTACGCTTGTTCGTCAAGCTACAGTTGCTAACATGTGGCGCATTAAGAGGCCTATCGGTATCATCCTTGGTTTGGCGACGTGCCTTCACTAGTCACTTTTTTGATTGAGATCTGTCACAAGCTCAGTCGCTTCTGCCCTATCGGGACTAGGACTATTGAGCGCCCAACATACCGTAGTGATGATCACGGCTCGGGCAGTGTGTTGCGATTTAAACTGCCTGCGGGCGACTGCTGCTTACAGAATAGAAACGTCAGCGTTTTCTCCAGCTTAAAAAATGGACACTTTCGCTTTGCAATTTTTGCGATGATGCTTGATTCGAAGTTGATGTGATATATAACGAGCGCACCAAACTTCGAGTACTTCCGTTGTGGTGTATGCTCTCTGGTCACATCATTCAGTGGCAACCGGAGCGCCAATGTCCATTCAATGCATTTGTGATCAACGAAAATCCCATACCAACTACCGGTAATTGTTAATCGGTGAATGACAGTGAACGACAGATGACAATCTGTGCTTCTGCCCAGAGCGAACGCTTCCGTGCTGTTGTTTTTGCGATGACGTCCGTAGTGGATGTGATGTGATTGTAGAACGTATCGGTGCGCACTAAGCTGCGCTCGCCGATGTGATCTGTTTGCCGATTGCATACCTCCGCTCACTGTTCATACTTGGGGTGCGTGTTGCCTTATCGGCCGGTGTTGGTCGCGATTCATTTGACAATCAGCGCACTGCGCGCACGTCGTTTTGTCTTTACCTGAGAATAGACATAGTAACTGGACAGCTTTTCACACCTTCCTGATTCCGCGGTAATCGAATTGAATTCCTATTGAATGTTCTAAGTAATACCATAACCTTCTCAAAATGCTCGTAAAAGAAATTTATGTACTGACTTCGCTCATCAGCTCATTTTTTGCCAACAGCAGTATGAACGCGAAATTATTGTTGTTAAAGTGTCACCAGAACAATTTGTCTTTACGTTCTCTTTTGCGAACCAACTAGTCAGTTAAAAAATAGTAAAATTCCAGAGCAAGGCTAGCGTATTGGCTTACCAATGGAACTATTCGTTTTTTAGTTACCGCTTATTGTTTAAAATATTATTTTATATAACCGACTAAGTTTTCTATGTTAATGCCGATTTTACTTTGCCGAAAAAAATTCAGATAAATTTTACAGATCTTTACTACTTAGATATTTTTCCGAGACAACAATGCTTGAAGCGCACTCTTAAGCATTGTCATCCAATTGTTCATTTAGAGCCACGATCTGACTATGATGGGGGAAGGCGTGGGCACGATCGAGTACTTGATGATCGGGCTGTGCGCCATCTGTCTGCCGATCAACCTGCTTTTCCTGACCATGCTCGTCAAGTACCGCGACCGGTCGCCACTCAACTCCTCTTTCTTCCATCTCTGCCTTCACCTGACCGTCGCCGATAGCATCATGATGCTCTTCTCCAATCTCTTTTTCAAGTTCCCCTTGTTCGGCTGGTTCCCGGCGCAGACGCTGAGGGAGAACAGTCACGGCCTGCTGCCAAAACTACCCGTCATCGGCGTGTGGTACTTCAGCCACGCCCAGGCGTTCGGGATTATTGCGCTGTCGCTCAATCGTTTCACTGCCACTTGGCGGCCGATCAAACATCGCGAATTTGTGAGCTCTCTGTTTTCATTTATGCACCGGATTGGACGGATGTTAACGCGTGACGGTGGGGTGCACAATTTTCTCTGCATAAGTGGCGGGCAGTTTTCCGGACTGTGACGTATTCTTTAAAATAGTGCTCTTTGACCTCTCCCTACCGCACTGGCTGGTTGTTTGGTTTGTAGCTTGATGATGCTGCAATTTCGAGCGTTCCTTAACTCCACACAGATTTTCTTCCGCACCATGCAATTCTCGACAACGATTCTTTACAAATATTGAACAAATTATCCCTTTTCCCTTTTCTTTTATGGATCATATTCCATTTTCCAAAGTGTATTGATAAAGGGGTTTGAACCCTTTACCACTCTTCTGTCCCGAACTGCTCACTAAGGAGCCATGCATACCTGTGTGTGTGTGTGTGTGTGTGTGTGTGTGTGTGTGTGTGTGTGTATGCAATATACAATAGAGCAATGCATCAGACAGGGGCACCAAAAATCGTCCGGAGGGTTACACAGTACTGAGCACTTCCGATACTCAGCCTACGACTTCTGATTTCTAGGGGGTACAGCGCTGAGACCGAGTTACATAACTGGGTGGGGATACGTACCCCCGTACCCCGCACGCCCCGGTCTGTTATGCATGATCCTAACTCAAGTCATACGTCTGACGTCATCAATCAGTTTTGCTTGTTTGCCAAAGAGCTTGAATTTCATGCAGTCAATCAAAGGCGTTATCTTTTCAGTGGTGGACGCGGTCTCACATGAACATCGCCTTACTTCTACAGTGGCTGCTTCCAGTTGCAATCGTTGCACCACTATTTTTTGCCGACTTCACAATAACTCAAAACAATGCCACTGG
>JAQGAX010001197.1:0-11992 GCA_034698105.1 Plectus exinocaudatus | reverse complement strand
GGCGCCAAGACCAATCTTCAAGTGAACATATTCGCAAATTACATTTGCTTTCTCTTCAACTGCTCTCTGCCTGTCTGCCTACTATGTCTTGTCGATTGTCTACGCCATCAGCGACCGATTCCACTGGCGGAGGCGGCGGCGGCGGTGCGGCGGTGAAATTGGACAGATCGAAGCTGACACTGCAGCTGGCGGTCAAAACCGACGAAGGACGCAGTCCAGGCATTGATTCGCCGGATGTGTTTGCGTTTGCTCAGCCGGCGCGGGCGCCTTTCATCAAGAAGAGTCAGTCGATGTTCGTCGGCAAGCTGAAGAAGCAGACGCCGACGCCGCCCTCGTTCTCTTCAGCGAAGACGACACCGAACAAGAAGCGGTTCTCCTGGTCGTTCTCTGCGAAACGCAAGGACCGCAGCATGCCTTGCGGATTCACGCAGCATTTGGCCGAAACGTCGCTGCTCATGAGTCCGTTACCCTGTCTGCGCCACGTTTGGGACATGAACGATGAAGCTCCTACTCGGCAACCTCAGTCTTCTTCTTTGCCACCCCGTGCAAAATCATCTAAATGACAACCCACTTGTTCTTCTCAGTGATCAATTCGATGCACCGGTGATTTTTCTCTCGCACGTTGACAATGTGGCTATTTGATATGTTTAATATATCGCAAGCATTGCGTGATACGTAAGAAAGAGGTAAAGTAAAACTGCATAGGCGAGTATCACGAGTATGTTTGTGCTTGGGCAGCAAAGGATTACCATCCAATCAACGAAATCGAAATGAGGAAGTGAGCCGCAATCACTGAAATTGCGATGCTCTGCGACACTGCACTCGACGGGAACAATGGATTGAAATTGGGCATGTTGCAGCCGTCTTTGTTGCACAAACAGATCTCTGACGATAACTGCAGATCCCAGATGTTGCTGGAGAGGTTGAAGCAATTGTTTCCTTCGGGAATCGACGGGTAGGCGAGATTGGCCGGGACTGGAAGTCCCTTGGCCGGCAAGTCGCTGATGCATCCTCTGGCGATCGCACTCGTATAGTTGAATGTTCGCAGTTCTGGCTGTGTAACGGTCACGAAAGACGAATACGTAATGTCACCTCCTGAACAACACGTGCACATTAGTTCCACTTTTTTGGCAGAGTAGAAATCGAATTATGCCGACCTGAATAAGCCGTCATATTAACTCTTATTCCTGCCTTGTAAGCCATTTGAGTGCATCCTTGTTTCAAGTTTCCAACGGGGAAGAAGCACGTGGCCAAATTCAAATTATCTTTTTGAAGTTGCGCAAGTTTCGCCGGTTTGCGCAGACCTGGATCGATCAGCGGCACGTTCACCGTTGGCGGCACTTTGAAGCCACCCATCGTCAAAATTGTGACCAGATTAGAGTTGGGCATGTAGGTCTCGGCGCAGTCTTCGTACGATATTGGGACTGAAAGTATTTAGCGATCTTTCGATTGCCTGTGAAACACATTGAACAAAATCGGACGTCTCGGTTGAGTGGCGGTCGGTTGCCAGGGACTGGATACGAGAGCTGAGATATCCGGGTTCTGCGCCTTGTAGTCGCCCGTGTTGGCCAAGCACATCTCGCCGACCACGGGAGTGCCGTAAATGCCGCCAGTGATGGTGAAGCAGCTCTTGTCCGGATTAATTTGTGGCAAATAACCCCAAATGACATATCTACTGATACTGGGCCACTGCGACTCAAGACAATCGCGAATTGATACTGGTACATGACCAAGGCTTTGAATCTGCTGGCGGGTATACGAGGATAGCTGAGGGCCTAAAAGTATAGGAATTTACGGTGCTCACGTGTAGTGTCAGGATTGTTACCAGAGTATTGGCTAAAGTCAATCGTGAGCTTTATGTGGACGCATGCAAGACCGCACCCACCAGCCTGTGTAACAGGGTTTGATGCGCATAATGGCTCGGAGGTTTGTAGAGTCAAAAAGCTGGACAAGAACTGGGCCACTGATGCCTGCATTCCAGGGTCACTGATGCCAACATAACTGCACTTGTAGCAATTGAACACTGCAACATAACAGATCGTATCAAAATAGTATCATGTTGTTACTTGGCGAGTACCACAAGACACTTGGACGATTGACAATACGAGAACGAGGAAGATCGATGGACTCATCTCTGCGCGATTGACTTCGAAGACTGAGTGACTAATGTAGTCGAGCAAGTGTGCTGCCGTTTCTGACAAGCTGTTGTCACAGTATCCTAGCACCACTTCCAGAAGTGATTCTCTCCCAGGACAATGGTGCCATGTCGCAAACGGGCATGGTCGTCGTATCGGCATTTAAACAAGCACGAAGGACCAATTGTGCCTAAAGTCGGTGTCTCGCGGAGTTCTATTCACGGTACGTCAACTGATTCCTGGTCCGTTTTCTCGTGCTCCACATAAATGATGCAGCCTCACTCTACAACGGGTATCACGTGCCGCCCGACGTCGGTCTTTTAGAGCTTCTGCATTGAGTTCAGATGACACAGTTTTATTCGCTCAAGGCACGACTCGAGTGCTTTGCAAACATGCCACTACGCTAGTGCAAAAATTCGCTCGACGCACATCCTTGGTTCTTTCGCACAAGCTAGAGTTCCAGCTATGATACATTACTTTGCTCGTTCAATTTTCTTTTGCTTCGTCTCATTTAACCGATTAATAACGGGACAAATTTCCTGCCCGGCTGGTCGTCAGCCGTACTTTGTGAATGGTGGAGCTCGACCATGTTCCATCGCCGGAAATTCGATCACTGGTTGTCCGACGGGTTCGACTTGTGAGTATGTTCCAACCAACAATCCTGCGTTTGGACGGCTTTGTTGCGCGACCGGCTCGACTGGACGTGTTCGTACGAAATTCAGCACTGCTTTTCTTTCGTTATTCGCGGAGGATCGTTTGCCTTTAGAGTGCGCGCTGAGCACACAAGTGCTCATCAATAATAACTGCTACGACTACGTGGGACCCAACTCGCCCTGCACCTACGCACAGCAGTGCACCGGTGGGTCGAGCTGCATCGACAGCAAATGCCGCTGCCCGACCGATCGCATCTCCGTCGACAACTCCGTATGCATTTCCAACAATGTGAACATGGGCATCTCCACTCTGAGCTGCACGCTGCCGGAAGTGCTGGTGGGTGACCGCTGCGTGCAGTCGGCAAGACCCGACGGTAAATGCATCTACGCACAGCAATGCCTCGGAGGGTCCGCATGCATCGGCGGCGTATGTGTCTGTCCTTATGACCGGTACAGTCTTCTCGGCGAATGTGTGATGAGTAGGCACTTGAATGAACTGGTCGCAACCGTTTTAATTGTTTGCAATTCTAGAGTGCATCGAGGGCAGATTTGTCTTCTACAACGGTGGATGCTTCAAACTCGTTGGACCGTTTAGTCAGTGCGAGGTTAATGAACAGTGCCTCGGTGGAAGCAAGTGTACTAATAGTATATGTCAGTGCCCCATCGGTGAAACAGCAGCTAATGGGGTTTGCTCAAGTTCGAGTAAGTGTCTTCTTAACTTTCACTAAATATTCATTGTTTTGCTGCAGCTTTCGTTTCGGCGTGTCAGCCGATCACCCAAATTCTGATCAACGGACAATGTGTGAACTATGTGATTGCCGGTCAAAGCTGTACATTTGATCAGCAATGTTTGGGTCGCTCGCAATGCATTAACGGCGTGTGCCAATGTCTCGGAAGCGATGTTAACCAGGGAGGAACCTGCGTTAATTCAACACTCACTTCATCTGGACAAGTACCATGTAAAACTGGTATTTTGATTGAGAAGCCAAAATAACTCTGAGCGCTTCAGCATGCATACCAGGTCAAGTTAACATCAACGGAATCTGTTTCACTCAAGCTTTTCCCGATGAGCCGTGCACATTTCCAGCGCAGTGCCAAGCAGGTTCAAGCTGTCTTTCTGGATATTGTCGCTGTAATGCTGGCTATTACGTATCGAACAGAAACTGCTCGCCGCTGCCGACACAAGCGCAGTCAAGTTTCAATTGTCGTACACCTGGATCTTTTCCGTTAAGAGACCCGACATCAGGTTCAGTACGCAGTTGCCTGACATCTCTTTGCCCGACCAACTACAAGTGCGAATACAGTTACGAAAGTTCACAATACATTTGCTGCGGTTTCAGTGCTTCGGGTTAAGGAACAATTTTTGTCGCTTTATTTGTTAGCATTGTTGAGTGAGTGATCACAAATCTTTTGACGTAACTAAATAGCGAGAACCGGTAAAATGTACACTTTAACAACTTGGGCGTGCAAAAAGCGGAGATGAAAGCGAGCGAACAACAATCGGTCTGGTTAGAAACCGGATCAAATCTGTAGCGGAATCTGGTCTGCTTCCCTCTGCATGCTTTTTCAAAGAGTCAAACAACACTGGTACAGAAGAATGAAAGGTGAAGCGACCAGGCAAATAAATGTCACAGAAATAGCGAGTACCTAGTCGGACAAGTGGTCGTCGACTCACCCCTTTCAGTCGCTCACCTGAAGCGCACGACGTTAGTTCCGTTTCCCCCTATTGTTAGCTAAAACTCAATTCGACATGACAGAGTTCAATTTTTCGACGCTTATGGTAATTGTTGCGTTAATGAGCTTCTGCTCGCTGGCCAATGGACAAACATGTCCAAATGGCATGACAGTGTTCATCGATCCAACGCAGAATGCCGCTGTTCCTTGTCAGATCGGAGGCGCTTGCCCAAGTACCGCCACGTGCATGAATCAGCCGCTCAACTCTGCCGCACTACAAAACCTCTGCTGTCTGAGTACACCTGCAGTGACCAGTAAGTTTTTGCCTAATCCAGAGCTTTTTTGGAATAGCCATTGGCCTCGTCATTGCAGCCTGCCCTACTGGGCAACTTTTAATCGGCGGTCAGTGCTTTGCCTCGGCAGCACCCGGGCAGCCGTGTACAGTGCTCGGCCAGTGCACAGGAGGAGCCACTTGCACCGGCAATACCTGCCAGTGCACTGCTGGTCAGACGATCGTTGCGGCTGTGTGCACCACCACAACCGTTACCAGTGAGTCCGAGTTGATGGTTTATGACAGAAACAGAACTCGAATGTTTTAGCATGCCCGACTGGACAAGTGTTGGTCAATGGCGCATGTCAGCCCCAGGTTGCCCCCGGTCTGGCCTGCACGATTTCTGCACAATGTACGGGCGGCGCGATATGTACCAACTTGCTATGCACTTGTATTGCTGGAACGACGCTAGCGAACGGCATTTGCATTGTCAGCGTTGCCCCAACAATTGCTCCGACTATCGCTCCGGTCATCGGTATGAGATTCGCAATTATTAGGTGCGTATGAATAAGGAAATGATTGAAACAGTTTAGTGCCCACTTGCACACCCACTCAAGTGCTTGTGGCAGGCGTTTGTTACAATAACGTCGGACCCGGTTCTACTTGCCAGGTATCACAACAGTGTCAGTTCAGTTCTACCTGCGTTTCCGGGGTTTGCACGTGTCCTGCCGGGCAGGCAAATATAGGCGGCACTTGCGCTGTGTCAGGTAAGCGATCATATTAATTCTTTGTATGATTTTTTGCTGCAGGTATTGGCGTCACAATTGGTGCCATAATCGGAGTGACGACAGCCGGAACTGGTGGTATGCTTTCGATTCGTCACAAATGTCTTGTTGATCATGATCGCAGTGCGTTTTAGTAACGGACTGCCCGCAAGGTAGTGTGTTGCTCTTCCCAACGAACCAACAACCGGTCGTCTGCGGATTGGTTGGCGTGCCGAATGGAGGCTGTCCAAGCAGTTTTCCAAGATGCATGTACTCCGCGCGGTTGTCTCAAACTGTCTGCTGTAGCGCTTCGACTTCCGCCATCGGTTCGCTCTCTCATTCCATGTTTGATGGTGGAAGTAAACTTTTTTGTCGCGATTCAGGAACAGGATCAGTTATTGCGACAGTCGCTCCAACCGTCGTCGTAACAACCGTCGCAACGAGCGCAAGTGCGGAAACTATTGAATATTTGAATTTTTGTTTAAAATGAAATATTCTTTCAGCGGATTGCGCTGTCGGCAATGTGCTGTTATATCCGGGCAACAATCAACCGGTTGTATGTGGGACTCGAGCTGCGCCAGGTGGCAGTTGTCCAAGCTCATATCCGAACTGTATCTCTTCGGCGCGCCTCGGCTATTCTGTTTGCTGTACCACCACTACAGGTTGATAGCGGACGAGGCTACCGTAGGTGTATCAATTCAGACTACTGCATCATGAGCGAGCGGCAGAGCCGCACATTATATACAAATATAAAAAATTATATGACTAGACTGTCGCTAATTATGGTTCTTGAAACATGTAAGTAAAAAGTGCATGATGTGCATCATCGGTCAAATAATGCAATAATGTTTTTCCGGAATAATTGCGTTAGTCGTTACGTTCATTCGCTTTTCTTTACGCTCGCCTGGCGTTAAGCCAGACTTTGTTCTTCGCTCTGTGCTGACGTCAAACGAACAGAACCGTAGCGCACAATGGTGACAGCAACCTGTGGGTTGATTCATTGTCTGATCTGTTCACAAAGGGTTTCAATATTTAATCAATCTGGTCAGTGCAGACAATGAGGAGACTGAAACTTCGTCTTCAGAAAAGACAGAAAAGATAGTACAGTATGGCGTAAGCAACGTTTTCAAGATAATTCATTTTTGTTCTTATGCATTACGAGGTTTGCCTATTGTGGAAGGCGGCGTTTGGCTGACGATACAATAAAACATCAGATAGCAATTATGGCACGGGATTGATTTCTTCATACTTTGATTGGCAGAATTATTAGCCGTCAGATATATATCAGTTTTCCTGTTGCCGGCTATTCTTTGCCTTTATCATTGCGGTTAGCAGACTCTGCAACGTCGACATATATCGCAGTTTCGCCGATAGATTTTCAGGGCCTTCGAAAATCAGCTCCCCTTGTGGTTGCGATCGTAGCTGAGAGGATTCACTCATTTGAACTAAAAAATAATGACATTAATGCCAAACCAGTTAGTAAGTTACTGTAGTTCCAGTCTGGTACACGTCCTTTGACAAATACGGGACGATGCGGTCCAGCTAGTGCGCTAGGAAGATGAACAAGTAGGAATGTGGCGAGAAGTATTTTGGTGACAATCATCGCAGCGTCGGTAAGCATCAAAAATCAATTTCAACAGCCAAATGCGTGGAATGGTGGCTGACGTCTTAGTAAGTCTAATGCACTCAATGTGCCGCCAGATATAGAGCAGTGGATGCCGTTTAAGCCGTTGAAGAGTGGCACTCAAACGGCTCGGGTGACAGACGGACAGGCACCAATCGGGACTCCTCCGCTTCGGGGGACAAGTGATTGGCTGGGAGAGAGGGCTGACTGGCGTCATCGGTATAAATAATCTATCGCCCATTAGAAGTCTTTCCGGTGAGCGACGCACGGCAAACATCATATAGGGCAGATATCGCTGGAGTATCCGTCATTATAGTTGATGCGTGTCGCACTATACGGGCAGTCGGGAGCAATGAGCCGCAACCTCGTCATACTCTCACTTCTCTTCCTGTTTTGCTTCTTCTGGTTACAACCCGCCCATGCGCGACTCGTTTTTTTCCGCCCGGAACAAGCCGAGCACTCATCGTCTGATCCTAACACCGACTTGTTTATCGTCGGATACGGAACTGAGCGTGAGGAAGATTATTATCAGGCATTCTGTACTAACTGCGTATATTTAGAAGGTGCCATTCCCCGACCGGTATATGCTTTTCGTCATGAGCAAATGAGACGAGCGAACGGATGGAACTATTAAGGTGAAGAACTGGGCCGAGAAACCAATGATTGAAATGAGTTTTGGTTATATATGCTGGCATTGCGAGCAAATGCTTTCAAATTAATAAAAATACGCAATTATTTGAATTGCCGTAAGCGATTGCAAGCGTTTTTTTAATTTTGAGCATTCATTTAAAAGTTCATCTCGAGGGTATAGCTTGAGGGTATAACGCTAAAAGAAAATAAGGAAGTCTCATTTACGACAGCACTGTCAGGTGCTGCGTACGTGCCATATATACCGACTGCGTCAATGCTAATGCCGAAATCGGGTGGGGGTGGACAAACGAAGGCACATTAACTAGCCGACATACGGTGCCCTTACGACTGACGTCGAGTATAGACAAAGTGTGTGGGCGATCATATAGCTGCAGAGCACAAGTCGAGGAGCAATGGAGCGCGAATCCGCTCTTCTCGCATGACGCGTCGAGACCACTGCTCATATAAATACTCGATGAGTTCGCCTTTCACCGCTTGTGTCTCGGCCCGTCGACCATGACAGCGGCTGTGTTATCGTTCTTGTTGCTCCACGTGGTCATACTGCTAGTGACCGGCGGCTGCGATGGGCGATTGGTCTTCAGCGGTCCGACGCCCAACCGCGAACAGATACCCCGACTTAGCGACCAGCAAGAGCAGGAACTGCAGTGTAATTCGCCAATGATTGGGATGTAAAGTTACTATCAAAAATGTTTTTTATTTCAGTGCTCAAAGACCCCGATCTCCTGGTAGTCGACTCGGCCGATAACGGTGAGTCAGATAGTTAACAATTTTTTCCGGCTGTAGCATATAACTGTATTGCTTTCAGCAAAGCGACCGGTGGACGTATTCAGGTACTCGCAGGCGCTGGATTCGCTACTCGACCGAATGGAGAAATTCCGATTGGCTCGTCAACGTGTGAAGAATTCAAAGGCTGACTCAGATTCGCTCGCCGACGTCAATCGTCTTGGGGAAAATGCGCTCAACTATTGATCATCCCCCGACGAGTTCTTACCATTGCGTCACCACCACGTGCCGCCACTGCTAGACTGGTGTGCTGTAGATGATCGAGAAGAACTCTGCATATGTAATGCATATTGCAATGTATCAAACCTACTACCGCTCCTGCACATACGCTTAGTAGCAATTAATCAGAAAAAATTAATAAAAGTTGGAGTAGTCAATGCGCCAACTAAACAAGTACGCAGCGCGCAGCAGCTTTTCGTTTATTTTACAGCGCATTGCGCCTGACCGTCGTCTAATTGAATTGTCGGCAAAGTGGTTATCGAAAGTCAGCCGAAACGGCTGACGATGCGACCGCTCAGGGCAGATCGGATGCGTGGGCAAAGGGAGGCGGTCGCAGTCGTCATCATCCGCGCCACATACCATTTGTCGTCTCTTAATCTAGTGCTTGCCGATTATGGCATGATGGTGGCTGCGTTCGGTCGCGCGTTTTTGCTGTTCGTCTGCGTGTTCGCGTTGCATCCGACACCTGTGCACGCTTTCTGGTCAGTCTACTCGGGCTGGACGGGGGCACGTAAGTTGAGCGGCAGTAGATCCAGAATTCATTACCGCGATCTTTTCAGAACTGCCGCCTGAGGACGTCATAGCGATTCGGTTGCATCACGGCTTTCAAACCGGTGAGTGATGAGTCTGTCTGTGTGAGCTGACGCGATAGGCGGACTATAGAACTACTCGATTTGCAGTCCATGACATTCCTAGCAACGTTAATTGGTTCGCCAAGTCGATGGTCGAGCGATGGAACGCAGAGAAAAAGTCGGCGATGACGGATACAGACGATGCACAGCGTTTGTAAAAAAACGCACTATTGAAGTGTGATGGCATACAATGTCAGGAATGGGCAAATCAGGTACACTGTGCTGCACAGATACCGTAGTAAACGTTATCATGATTCATTCATTGATGGGCAACATCCATCAGATCTTTGATGTACGCTTGCCAGTCAATCTCACCCTTCTTGTCCACCGTGATATGTGCGAGCATTTCCTTCAGTTCGGCTTCGTTCAACGGTTCGCCTAAATGGGTGCAAAGTAATTCTGCTCGCAATACAAGATTTGCCAACGGAATCGCACCAGTTGTACTCATCAGCTGAATGAGTTTCTCCTTCGTCAGCGGTTCGACCACTTCGCTGTCCTGCGATTTCAGCAGCGTCTTGAATGCCATGGTCAGATCCTGCTCGGTGGCCGGCGGGTACATGTTGTGTTCGAGTGCCTGTAGTGCTCGCGGGAGAAAATTCTCGAACGTCACGCGCCCATTGTCTTTCGGAATCTAAAAGGTAAACGCATCCGTAATTAGAGTAAAATTTAATTAGCGACGAAGCCAATAGAGTGAACAGAGATTGAAAACGCATGGGCGCATCTCCATCTACAATTTCATCATTAGTCGCTATTTTTGCTTCAAAATCGTCATCAAGATCGAGTACACAAACAACCTCTTCGACGAATTTGTCGACGTCGTCCTGCGTGGGATGGAGACGCATACAGCGCAGAACGTTGCCGACATCATTTGCATCGATGGTGCCGTCAAGCTCCTGATCGAATGGACCGAACGCCTCGGCGACGATTTTCGCTCGTTCATCTGATAACGCGCAACGAACATCAGTAATCGAATCGAGCAGCAGTTGTACGAACCGATGTCGTCGTCTCCGCCGATGCTAGAGGCCGCAGAATTCGACCGCAGTTCGCTGCCGCCATCGCCGAGGTCGTCGACGACCGATCCGTCGTCGGCGTCGTCCGGATCGAGCGCAACTGCCGAAAGAGTCTCTAGAGTCTCGTCGTCAGCCATTCACCTCTTGGCTGCAGTCGTCTCTCTAAGCGGAACCTCGACAACTTCGGAGGGGGCTGCACTGCAGAGCAGCGATCGAAGCATAATGCCCTCACTTCCTGCGTTTTGCATTCGCTCAATTTCACACGCTGCGTCATGTCACAGCGCCGCTTCCCGTCGCAGTTTGACCACATGCCTTCACTGCCAAGGGAAACAAGAGACTGCTGAGCAGCAAAGTCTGGGAGTTGTGACGATTGCTTCAACGCAATCGTTGTCGACCTGAATGGTCCGCCCGGGCACTTGCACGTTCGCAAGTCTTTGCTGCATTTTGACCCCCCACGGTGTACGTTTGAGGCCATGCATACATAACGTGATTTTTGGTCTCTTTCAGACAACCTCCCACTCCCATAACGCGTGTGTAACACAGCTATCGGTCCTTTTGACACCACCTCCCTGTGGTTAAGCATAGAAGTGACGTCATAGCATACCGCGAGCGTAACACACAGTCTCAGATACCCCCCCCCCCCCCTCTGTCCGCGTTACGTAATATATGAACAGTCCGACAATAGTGCACGGTGGGGACACCACCATCAATCCGAAACGAGATATCGTCTCAAGGCATGCCTGTTACTGGTGCGGTGGCGGGGGTATTGACGGGGGGTAGACTTCTTGCACATCATCCATTGTTGCGGTGGCGGGGGTACTGAATATTGACAGATTAGTTGAATGGCGCCCACTGTTGCGGTTTGAGGTGTTCCCACCGTGCACCCATACTGAACAGTCCCTTTCACCGTTGGCGTATGTCTCCGGACAGGAACTTTTAAACGTGGTTCAATGGCATTCGAAGCAACTTACATAAAAACAACGCGAAAATCTCGCAGTGCCAACGATTCAACGATTGAGTGTATGAAACAGTTGAAGAGGACGCAGAAACAAAAACGAACACGCACATACAACAACCCATAATAACACCTAAGGAGAGCAAATCAATAACATCATTGACACGCAAGAAATCCGAGTTTGTATTTATTCACACACAACAATTTCGACACTCACTACTTGCAATTTAAACATCGATCCAGGTTTAGAAGAGAACGAGAACCCAAGGTGGCATAAGACGCTGGCAGCGGTCCCTGAACGGCAATTTGACGGTCTTCGACGCCCGAAGAGAGAAGGCAAAGACGTAGAATACTCCGCCGTCCTCATCTCCACCGAAGATCGCGTCACGACTTCGACAGTCTTCCGCCTGCAGCACGCAGCATAAAATTAGTGACAACGAAATTATAAATTTAGTAGCAAACAATGCTATCATCCGCAAAGGTGTTCAACAAATAGCAGTGTCCCGCGTCATTTAAACTTTCTTAAGCTGTTTATTCCCACTGCGTCGTGGGGTCAGCTTTTTCGAGTTTTCCGACCCTCATAATGCGACACGTGCTCCTCGGTCGGCTGTCGCAGGCCTG
>JAQGAX010001196.1:0-11997 GCA_034698105.1 Plectus exinocaudatus | reverse complement strand
TGGGCATAATAAAGACAGCAGTGAAAACACGTAAAAAATCATATTATGCAAAGCGCAAAAACTCCTTAAATCGTTGAGTAAAAAGTATTCTTTATTGGAAACTAAACACAGTTAAATGCAAGATCAGCAGTTAAACTGAAAAAGGATCACTAATTGTACGAGTCAAAAGAATGTGTGAGAAAGAAGCAAGATGTCATTGAATCACAAAAAATATGATTCCAACGGACAAAGCAAGACATACATGAGTCACAAGAATATGACAAAGTAAAAAAATAAGATGTCGTTGAGTCACAAATATGATTAGAACAAAGTAAGATGTATATGAGTCACACGAATTTTTTAAAGGAAAGAAGCAAGATGTCATTGAGTCACAAAAATATGATTAGATTACAGCATGTACATGAGTCACAAGAATATGACAAATTAAAATAGTAAGATGTCATTGAGTCACAAATATGATTAGAACAAAGTAAGATGTATATGAGTCACACGAATTTTTTAAAGGAAAGAAGCAAGATGTCATTGAGTCACAAAAATATGATTAGATTACAGCATGTACATGAGTCACAAGAATATGACAAATTAAAATAGTAAGATGTCATTGAGTCACAAATATGATTAGAACAAAGTAAGATGTATATGAGTCGCACGAATTTTTTAAAGGAAAGAAGCAAGATGGCATTGAATCACAAAAATATTATATGATTAGAACAAAGCATGTACATGAGTCACGAGAAAAAAATAAGTTGCCGTTGAGTCACAAAATATGATTGGAACAAAGTAAGGTCTGTACACATGGGTCACGAGCATACGATTTCAAAAAAGTAAGATGTCATTGAGTCAAAAAATATGGTTTGAACGAAGTATAATAAGATGCCATTAAATCATTGAGTCATTTGAGTCACAATATGATGCCGAATGATTTCAAAATATTTAATTTAAAATATCATTTCAAAATATTTAATTCAAGTATTGGTTTTGCATTGAGGATTTGCTGCCTTTATAGTAAGGCAGGCGTTTTATCAATGTAAATCCATCACGTAATAAGTATCAATAAATTATTGCTACCAAAATACATCGTTTACATTATTCGCTCTATTTTTTACTAATATAAATTTATCTTGAAAACTTCGAAATCTTTGCGATTAAAAAAATTCAGAGGATGAAAAATAAATACCGTACCATATTGTGCATGACGTTCTCATATATGGTATCGTACCGTATCAAATTACAAAAAACTACTCAAATGCAATTATTGAGTCACACATAACGAGCGTCTTTGATTGACGAGAAAATTTTTGTAAGGCGGCAGGAATCGGGTGCTGGCTACCAATCCGGTTTAGAGCCCGGCCAAGATTTGTAGCGAATGTCACGTTCACTCTTCGTGCAGTATAAAACTAAGTCGCAGAGCTTGGCAGAGCCAAACTCCTCAGTACTTTAAACCGCTGAAACAAAGACATTGCTGGTAAAGACATTCCGCAAGCTTACTGATATATTTCATATTCACGCAAACAGTCTGAGAGGTGCAGCGCAGCCAATTCCAAAAAATTGCAAATCACCGCAAAAAATTTTTGCAATTTTTGCAAAAATTGTTGGGGTGCCTGGGGCAGGGCCGGATTAAGGGGATCGGGGCCCGAAGCTAGAAGCCTCAAGGGTATCCCTTCAGCACTGCGCGGGGCCCCACCGAGACTCCCTGGGGTCCCCTTTCTACAACGTGGAGTTCGGGGGCCCGGGGCCCGAAACTTTAACTTCGTTAGCTTCACCTATAATCCGGTGCAGCCTGGGGGTAATATTACCCCCATACCCCATGGTCATGTCTACCCTTGACCACCTCTGCAGTTAACCCTCGGAACATTTCATGGTCCGATAGTTCGTCGCTGCTACGACTGTATGTTGAAGTAGTCATTACATAAAAGCAAAAGAGAAGTCGAACTCACTCTAGTGATGCACATGAAAACCAAGAATGCCAAAAGCGCCGCCGCGCATAAAGAGGCGAAGATAGTCGCTGTCAATGCGAAATTTCTCTCGTAAGAAATCTGCGACGTCGAAGATAATGCTTCATTATCAGAATTGTTTATTAACATTAAGCTTTTGTTTGAAATGTCAATTGAATTGGCACTCTGCCGTGGAGTCTCAATGAAAGTAAAGGTGGCTATCATGACAGTGGTCATTAAAATAGTGACTGCGCCGAACGTTGCATATGTTCTATATTTCCTGCTTCTGTCGAGAACGTTTAAATTGCTTTCCTGTAGTTCCTCGGAACCGGTTTCATTCGTTGGCATGAAAATCGAAGCGATCGGAATTGACGGCATTTCGTTGCTTAAATTTATTGTTTTTTGAATATTTATGGATGCTTCACTAAAATTTGAGCCATTATAAGAAAGTTGGCTTGACGGATAATGAGTTTTTTCATCGATAACGTAAACCTCGTCCCCGTTTTCTTTTCTTTCGATAATATTCAGAAGAACCAGATTCATTTCATAGATTCTTAGCGAAATGCATTGAGAAATCTGAAAACAAAAGGGTATTACTTCGCAGAGCTGTTTTTAATCAGAATACTCATCGTTTTAAATCGCTGTATTTATTGTTTTAGTCGAAAGAGTTACGTTTTTTAAATTAAAAAACTACACTTTGATGTATTTTTGATTGAGTATAAATGTGTTAGAACCTTCAGAGCAAAACGAAATTTACTGTATTTTTTCCTATGCACCTTTAGGTGTTATTCAACATGTGATAGCTATGCAATAACTAATGAATGACAATGAGGTCATCATCATTGCGATTATTGATAGCGACATCATTATTAACCTAATTAATGATAATGGTACTGAGATTCTCATAATCGTATCCTTTGCTGGTGGCAATCTATAAATGAATGCTTTTTTAAATATAGTTCAATAAATCTGGAGCGTTAAGAGCGTTACAATAAACAGCGAACACGATTTTTATTTGCAGCCACTGTTATATGCACTTTTCTTCGCCAAACTGGTTCAGTCCCATTGTGTTCTTTGATCGACGGTTTTTGGAAGTATCACGCCTCACGAGCAGATTGCGGAGTATTGACGCCAAAATTTTCCGAGTGCAAATATATGTCACTCGATTACGATGCCTAACGTAAATGGCAGATGTCATATTAGAGGGATGAGAACGAGGGAATTGCTGGCGGATGTAGACACCAATTGGCGCCTGGGGCGGGGGTGCAAGTCGAAATCTTGGGATTCGTACAGTAATCCCCAACTCTTGTGGTGCATTGTATACTGTGGAAAAGAAATTTCTCAAGGAAATCTTATACTCCCCCCTTCATGAAAAATTTTGCACCGCCAGACTTCGAAGGTCAAACGTACAACTCACCCCAGAGGGGGTATATACGTCCGTACCCCACGCTCTCCTCTGGCTGCCGACTGTCCTTCGCCCCTTGGAACAAAGTTTTCGAAGGAATTGCAATGAACCCATTTTAAAACTTTCAGGCCGCCCCCTTCAAAGATACGAAGTGTGCCAAGTTCTGGTTGCTAGCGGTGCGTCCAGCACATGTGGACAATGATACAACTTCCTTTTCCAGTGTCATCATGTACACCGTGGTTTTGAGAATACTTTGAAATTTGGAATTGACTTGCTTGCCTGTCGCGGAAATATGTGAAGTCCACCAAACCAAAACAAGTGCTGCGACGCTATCCTTGCCGTGTATCGGTTTATGAACGGTGAGAAGTGCAATCAGATAATGGCGAACAGCACTTCTGCAAAAAGATGGCGGCATAAAACATACGTCAGCTGTACGTTTTATGGTATGTGGTAAAGTGAGCGAGCGTTATTATCTATGAGTGATGGTAGCGATTAGTAATTAGTACCTACTATATGAATTTTATTTCAATGACGCATTGGAAATACCATTTGCTTCATAGACAACGAGTCAAAAGATGGAGCTGACGCACTTTTTATGCCGCCATCTTTTTTTCTGCGTAACTTACGGTGAATGAGAAGCAACGACGAGAAGTCGATATTCTGGATTAGAGGTGCCTCAAAAATATGCGATAGGAAATAACTTCAGGCAACGAGCACTCCACGTAGTGGTCAAGGTTGAGAGGGTAATATAGCTAATATATCGTAAACAACGGCGCCAAGAAGCGTTCGTTGCTTGGAATGGAAGTTATTTCTTTTCGCGCAGTGGTGGGCACTGGGGGGATTGGAGGATTGCCCCCTTAGAGTTCCCATCCCCGAGGGGGTCGAAGTTTCGTCGGGTTGAATTTGGCGAGCTTTTTTTAAGTCGCTAGCTGTACGTAGCGAAAAAAATTTTCCCTAAGGATAAAAATTTCTTTTTAGGGGGATTCCCCCAACTAAAAAAATCCATCACCCATTTGGCCGACCCACCGTGCCCACCTCTGTTTTGGCGTATGAATTTGGTAGTGCTAATCTGTGCAAAAGAGCGACCGCTCCGGACGGACAGCAGAGAAGCGAAATGACGTGATAGCATTCATTCAATGACAGTGCCAACTGTTGAACTCGCTGATTGGTAGACAAAACAAAAGATCAAAAAAAGATCGTAGGCGATGGACCAACATTTGAAAATTGGTCTTGTCGAAAATTGAACCGGTGCACGTTGAGTCCATAGAACTGCCACCTTCATCCTTTATTTGCGTGGTTATATTGATGAGAATTGAAATTCAGTCCAATCCGTATTTCAGGAATTGCTTTGCAATCTCATTGCGTGAATGTGTCAGTGAATGGATGAAGGAATTTCAATGAACAGTTGCTGGAAAGAATGTAATAAAAGGCTGCTCGTTTACAATTTGCTGAGTGAATGAATCCTGATGGCAGCCATTTTTATCGATTACGTGTTTGAAGCTACCCTTGAAGTACAAAGATTAGGTAAATGTTGCATTTTCTGAAGGTCAAAATTAAAGGGACGGAATCGCTTTCTGTCATCGGTTTCGGAGAACTTAAGGACGAAATACTGCAACAACCAATCTATTACCATTATCGGTATTAGCAGCGTTCTGATTTACTTTGCCGTATTTTTTGTCCACCGTGCAAGCCTGAAACAAATTTCTCATTCTGGAAGCCTGGCGGACCATCAAGCCGTACTCCAATGGCGTGTTACTGTAACATCATAACCTATCAAAGCTTGTATTCTCTGTAACTCCGTTAACGTTTGTAGTTTATGATTGAATAAAAGTTCCGCCACCACAGGTGTCGATGCTGACTATTCTCTCACGTTTCAGTACACTGATCTATGTCAGCATCTACGTGTACAGGCAAAAAGAGACTAAGGTTGCTATGTGGAAACTGTTGAAATGCAAGCGTGCAATATCCAGGCAATCTGCTGTTTAGACAATCCAGCTAGCGTCGAAGAAACTGACAAATTAAAAAAAGAAAAATGGTTACAAAGAGTGAATATTCGCGTGCTTCACAATCTGTATAATTATTTGCCAACAGATTCTGAATGGATTTTTTTCAATCGTTTCTGTGCATCGTTCCTTTTTTGTTGTTTTTCTAACGGAGATCCGCGAGACTTTGCATCGCCCTAGACTGTTCGCGCCGCGGGTAGCGATGACGCTGTATATTCTCTGGACGAGCAAGTGACCGGCTCATACGAACAGCAGAGAAGCGAAGCGACGTGCCAGTCATAAAATGACAATGCGAACTGTTGAGCTCATTGGCTGACAACAGAAAGGATCAATTTCCCTTCGGGTAGTTGAGCAGAAGGACATTCGGTCTTGTTGTATATTGAACCCTTGGACGTTGCTATATAGAACTGTCATCCTTCCTTCATTTATATGGTAAAATTAATGAAAATTTCAATTCAGTCCGACCATACTTCAGTAATAACTTTCCCACTCTTATCGCGTAGATGAAGGAAGGAGTTTCATTGATCAGTTGTTGAATAGGACAACAAAAGACGGCTGGGCTGCAATTTTCTGTTTTAACGAAGAAGAAAGTCCGAATGGCAGCGACTGTTAGCGACAATGTGATGAATGAATGCTTCCGTTGCAGCGCAAGGATTAGGTAAATTCTTCATTTTCTGAAAATCAAAATGGAAGCGATGGAATTGCATTTTCGTTCTACGTCATCGGTTTCGAAGTACTTTACAAGGACAAAGTATCGCGGCAAAAGGGCCCGAGACCCTTGAAATAGTGTAGAAGAGAATTTATAGTGAACATCACCCAATGGATTTGATGTCACTCTTAAGTAATCGATATTTATTAGCATATTATTGCAGCAATCTGCTTCGGAAATGGATTGCGTCTGGCAGCAATTTGATTTGAAAAATCTCTTCGACAACGCAATGAAATGCTCATTATTGCGGGCATGTCTGTGTCGGATTTTACTTTCGGGTTGTCCCTCTTGCTCATAGCCGCCTACCGTACTCCACTGATGATAATGGACCAGCAAAGCGAATTGGTTCCTCCATGGAGTTGCATGACACAGTCTCCTATCTTCCTCTATTTCGTCGGAATCCAACTGACCAGTCTAATGGGTGCAGTGGTCAGTGTTGACCGCTTTCTGGCGGTCGCTTACCCTGGAAAATATCGACAAATGGATACGACCTACGCGAAGATTGTTCTTCTATGCGTCGGCGTTTATATTCTGATTTTTGTAGCGGCCATGTTCGCTACTTCCTACTTTGGTACAACAAACATCCCATCTTTGTCGCGAATGTGCCTCGGTGGGCCATTTCCTGAATGGTTTGGTGGCTACGTGTACCAATTCATTTCTATTGTCGGCACTGGCAGCGTTCTGATTTATGTCGCCGTATTTTTTGTCCATCGCGCTAGTCTGAAACTACTCTCTCCCTCTGGAAACGTAATAGACCACGAAGCCGCCGTTCAACGACGTCTTACTGTAACTCTGGGCATCATAACCATTTCAACTCTTATCTGCTACGTCACTCCGTCGACGATTGCTGCAGTTTATGATTGGATGAAACTTCCGCCGCCACAGCTGTCGCTGTCGGGTATTCTCTCACGTTTCAGTACATTGATCAATGTCAGCATCTACAGTAGCGGACAAAATTCTGGACACTTTTGAAAAGAATTTTCTTTTCGATTTTCGTAAAACAAAACTATCGTTCCATGAAAATATTTTAATGCTATCTTGTAGCGCGTTTTCCGCTCTACAAGATGGTACCAAATATGCGGCACAATAATGAACCCACATGGATATAGGGCCGCGGCAATAAAACGATTCAATTTTCTGCGCGACAAAATTCTGGACACTTTTTGTTTCTTCAACAACCATAAACAATTGAACAGTAAAAACAAAGCGAATACACCCGATTTTTTCTGAGTTACATCATAGGTACTAGTACTTGGTTAGGGCGCCATTAGCTTCGAGAACGACCTCGCATCTGCGCGGCATGGACCAACCAGGGTCCATGGACCAAACCGACCAGTTTTATAGGCAAAGCAGCCAATTATCGGTTCACAGCTTTGAGCAAATCATCAGGCTTTGGGAATTTTTGGCCTGTGAGCCATCGCTCGACCTCGCCCCACAAGTTCTTGATGGGATTCAGGTCGGGAGACTTCGCTGACCATTGCATCGCCCTCAGTTTCTTATCTGCGCACCATTTTTGACCCTCTTTGCGTATGTTTTCGGTCATTATCTTGCTGCAGTTTTCTCAGCGAACCTATTCACGAGGCATATTTCGCCTGGAATGGGGCAGAATGACCTCCTGCATGATCTCCCGATACTGGACCTGGTCTATAATGCCGCTGTTTCGATGGAAGGTACCTATCCCCGACTGGAGCCTAAAGCACCCCCAAACCCTGATACAAGAGCGGAGCGGAAAACGCGCTACAAGATAGCATTAAAAGATTTTCACGGGACGACTGTTTTGCTTTACGAAAATCGAAAAGAAAAATTGGGTAAATTGGGTAAATAATTTAAGGGGCTACCACTTTTCCCAAAAAGGTTTTGAACCTGCTCAGAAATTTAATAAATGCAAGACCAAGAGAAAACTGCCGAGAGTTCTCAATGGCTGAGGAGCCGTGCCAGTGCAGTAGAAATGGTGCGGGAGTACGGTAGCGCACAACTTCGTGTTGGGACCCAGCCCACTCTTTTCCGACCCTTTAGTACTACGATGTACCACATCGCGTTTGTGCAGAAACCGCTTCTCTTTTCGGTTCAAATTGAAAAATGAAAAAAATTCGAGGGGGTTTACATAAACTTTTGCTCGCCACTGTAGACTCAGGACTCAGTATTCATACAAAAATCAGGAGAGTTATCGGGAAATGCAGAATAAAAAAAAGCGTTAGTTTTAAGAATTACAGTTCCGTCATTTTATCTTGTCAACAACGCTCTACGCGCTACGACACGTATCCACACAGGCGCGTAGCTGAGGGGGGGGAGCGCGGGGCAATGCCCGGTTTTTGGAGGTCCGAAAAGTGAAAAATGTCGAATTGCCCCCTGTAGACATGTGCACGGTGGGTACCGCCGGCCAAAATTAGCGACCTGTTTTTAAAAAAAGATCGCCAAAATGGTACGAAATTTTTTTTACTATAGGTGGTCGGCTGGGGGTATCTCTGCCTCCCAGATATCGATTCCCCCCCCCCCCGGTTTCCGATTTCTGGCTACGCGCCTGTATCCACACTCACACACTTGCATGCAGGACTCAGTGTCATTGCAAATATCGCGATAGTTTGGAGAATGGAGAACGACGAACAGCGTTCCTTTAAATTGCAGTTTCCGCGTGTGATCTTGACGGCAGCAGCCTACACGATTTGAACTTTTCTCTTTCTTCTTCGTCTTTTCTTTTTTTCTTTCTTCTTTTCTACTTTTTTCTTTCCTTCTTTCCTTTCTCTCTCTTTCTTAGACCATCTCTTAGAAAGACAAATTTGTACCACACGCACAAAGATCGCGTAGAAAAATTCGACGAACATGAGAAAATTTAATCCGATCCAAACGCCAAGAGCATTGCCGAATTCACCGATTAAATCTTCGACTGTATAGAATAATTGTTCCTCTACTCTTTGGTACCTGAACGATTTCATCCAGATGTATAATTCTGCGTAGTCGACTTTAGTGGGTGACTTGGAGTACACAGCATTGAATCTGAGCTGTTCACATGAGCGAAGACAGTCATTAGCGGTGCAAGCTAACGAATCGTTGAATGCAGACGTAAAGCACTTGCTGTAATCGTCAAAAGAGCACAGCCGCATACTGTTTGTTAATGCAATTGCTTTCAAGTTACGTGGGGCACATTTGCATTTATCCTGAATAGCTTGAATCCGACAGGAGTTTTGGCATTTTTCAAATGTTTTATCTGGTGAACACTTTGCTATTCCGCTTACCACTGGCAGCGATTGAATGATGGTTGTAATTTCAACACTAGCGTTGATGGTTTCGCCAAAATATATTGGAATTGTCGCGTCCAAGATGCTTGCGTCATTGGAATTGACATCTCTTCCATGTAGGTCGATAGTGACTGCCCCAAAACCAGTGGTATACGACGATTCACGTAACTGTAAACGGTCGACGATCACCCTTACATACTCGTTAACTGAATTGAATACCATGTTGTTCCAGGCCACTCTATAGCAAAGCTTCTTCTCACCAATGTAACAGGTTGTAAACGGAACACTTTCGAGAGAATTATTTCGAGAGTGAAAAATACTGATTGAATAGATTTTTCCCATTTCTTTCCCAAATTTTTCTCTCAACAGTTCCACCTCTATTTCTAACTTATTTATCAATTCATCCATAACGATAAGAAATTCTGCGGGAGTTTCGTATTCAATCAATGTCGTTTCGTCATAGTCAGGAGGATTTTGCATTTCAAATCTGCTATACTTCGATAAATAGATGTGAACTATCTGAAGAAACGTTGAATTCCAAGGTTCTTTTAAAACATTTGTTCCGTTGGCAAATAAATTTTCAACCAGACCAATGTAGTTTTCTCCTTTTCGATTCTCTGTCATTTGAAACGGGACACAAATAGTAGGCGATGGCAATGTAATCGTATTATTAATGATAAATGAAACATTTGGGTTCAATTTATCATTTTGATATTCGCCGTATACATTCATACACATTAAGAATGTCAATATTCCTCCAACGATATATACGATCGACCAGAATATTTTTGCAATTGCTCGTTTTACGATTTCAAATCTTGATATTTTCATAACCGCAGCAATTTCTATGTCAAAAAGAAACACAAATATTTGCACTGGGTAGCTTTTGACGATTTTCATTAATGTGGCGCTTTTTTCCGGTTCCAAATCGTATTTTTTCAAAAAGCCCCTCTGGGCAAGGTAGCTGATAAGAACGAATGCAGGTGTAAACAACATCCAGGGCACAATACGAAAATCTAAACCTAGCAAAATGCCCAGCGTACCCCCAAACGCGATGATGAACTCATTCAGCGCCATTTTTGGTTTTTCTTCGAACAGAGGATAGGTGAAATCTTCAACATTAATTCGTAATTGGTGGGTTAAGTTGGCGTTCAATGATCTAATTTCAATCTCGTCTCTTCCAATTACTTCGTTTGAAGTAACACTCAGCTTTTCACATGGGAAAAGACATTTTCTCTGTTCCGCCTTGTCTTCCGTTCCATTGAAATTCATGCAATTCTTGAACTGCTCCCAAGAACACACCTTGCTTGTTGGCGAGAGCAAACTAGGCCAACTGCTTGGTGAACAGTTGCACATTTTTTCAATTAGCTGAATTCGATATTGCGCTTCGCAAATTACTCTTGAAAGTTTATCGTTGGAACATTGAACTGCATTTAGCGATTTAGGCATTCTTCTTACCACCGAATTTATTCGCAAAGATAAGTTATTTGATCCACCAAAGGGTACCATGTAATTAAGATCGAATTTGTTTTTTGAGGAAGCAGTATCAACGAAAATTGGTTTCACTAAATTTGCTTCGAAACTTAAAAAAAGCATCCCAGTTTCAGTGGTGTAACTATCGTAAGCGATCGTGGAAAAATAGTATTCAATGTTGGGAATGGAAATCACAGAACTATCGCAGGTAATTTTTATGTAATCTTTATTACTTGTTAATCTGACGGTATCTAGAGGTAAATGAACACAGTAACCATAAAAGTCTGATTCAACTGTATTTCCTATTGTCATTGTACGTCCTATAGGTACGCTCTTTGAACCTGCTGAACCAAAGAAATCGACTTTAAGCTGAACAAGACGATTCAATTCAAATCCCAATTTTTGGCGTAGCTCATCAGTCGTAACTTTCCAGTCAGTTAGTGTAGGAACCAGTACTTTCTCTATTGCTTCACCATAGTCAAGTAGAGCTGCGCGAACCAGCAATATTTCCGGTTTTAATTTTTCGCCAAACCCCCAAAAGTTGTGTTCTTCCAAACCTAAATAGAAATTGAAATTGACTTCAAAACGAAATCAGTGCCCTGTGAGAGAATGGGCGAGAGCACTTCGGGGAGAGGGATAGCTGCTATTTTAGACTGTGAATGTGGTCGAAACGGCTCAGGAAATAGCGGTCCAAAAAACCATAGCAGTGCAAAGAACAATAGCGGTCCGAAAACAGAAGGAATAGCAGTCCGAAAATAAAAACAATAGCGGTCCGAAAATGAAGGAATAGCGGTCCCAAGAAAAGAATGGCGGTGCAAAAAACGAAACAATAGCGATCCGAAAAAAGAAGGAATGGTGCTCTAGAAAGAGGAAGAATAGCGGTCCGAAAATGAAACAATGGCGATCCGAAGAACGACTCGCAACAGTACTAACTACTAAGCTTGATTTCCTGACTTAGTACAAGTACAAGTACTGTATTTATTACTAAAAGAATTTTGCGCATAATTGAAACATACTACTATGTGGTATGGTTAAATTAGTACTAATTAGTAATAAGTACGTCGTGACGTACTAAAACTAAATACCAAACAAGACATTTCGGCAAAAATTGTTCCAATTTTTACGGATCCACGCCAAATTTTGCCATATACGAAATATTAGCGAACCGCGATACTTTGCTGTGCGTCTTAATCCAGACGTTAGGCGTTTTTTTAGCATTTTCAACTTCCCAACTGCT
>JAQGAX010001195.1:0-11998 GCA_034698105.1 Plectus exinocaudatus | reverse complement strand
TTTTCGGGGGGGGGGGTACGGACCCGAGTGGGGGGTACGTACCCACCCCGTACCCCCCCCACGCCCAGGTCTGATCATGATGCAACTGAGGTCTGTGATACGGTAGTGACTATGTACCTAAGAGTCACTCTCCGACCGTTACGCGGGGTGACGTGAATTCGCCATTGTTGACATTGAGAAATAAAGTCTCATAATGACCATTCGCCCAGAAAACAAATGATGCGTAATTGTCACTGATATATTGTTTATCAATTTTCGAAATTGTCATTAGATCGCACAGACGGGTCTCATTTTTCTCTTTTGTTATGTTCACGATTTCTTTGAAGGCAGCTACTTATTATAACAGCTTGTTTACTGTCGGACTTTTCAAAAATTCATTTGTGAAATGACACTTATTGACTTATTGACAATCATAAAACGACTTCATTGAATTTGTTTGCCCATTCGTGGTTTCGTCATTCTCTAGAAATATCAGTCGTGAGAAATTGCTTTCATACTTTGGGAAAATCTCGGTTTCGATTACTAACATAATCATAATATTTTCAGTTTGATCGAATCTCGAATAGTCTTGGTCATTCGGCTTTCAAACCTAGCGTTTTTCTCTGGAGACAACAATTATTAGCAAACATTTGCTTTCACGCAAAGCTAAACAAATGAAAAATAAACTCTAGACTTAATTTTACCTAGTTCACTGATTAAAACTCAGTTCACTTTCAATTAGTTTTAGTTCAAATTGCAAAGGGATTCAGCACGAAGCAGTCAAAATAGAACATGGGAACGATGAAAACACTGTGGACAAACAATGAACCAGCTATCACTGATAAAGGGAAGTCGTGCCCAAACTGCGGTTGTGAAGATCAGTTTGACAACACCAAAGTAGACATTCCAAATACCTTTGCTCTGAAACGAGGACCAATTCACTACACGGTTGTGATGAAGTAATTCCTTTTCAAACCTGTGCTGTCTCTGACCCAGACTTCGAAATTTTGAATTTTTTTTTGGAAAGCAAAAAAGTCATTTGTGCATGTCCGTCAAAGAAAAACAGGAACCAGTATCAGCCATTCCTGTAACGAGTGTCCGAGGCCAGGGGTCTGGACCTTCTCGGGGGGGGGGGGTACGGTACCTTCGTGCCGGGATTTCACCGCTAATTCAAAAAAAATAGCCAACATTTTTTTTTCGTAAAACTGAATGTGCAATCTAAGGGGCGGCGCCACTAAGCGTTCTGATGAGGGACCCCTGAGGTTGCAGCCTTTTTAGCCTCAACGATGATGCGACACTATTTGCAGGGCACGCGGCAGTTGCGGACATTGCACAATCGCCGATATCATCGGCCGTCTCAAGCCCAAACTGAAGCACGACTTGCACAAGCTGACAAGAATGGGCAAGGCATTTTCGTCTTTTGACGGATTGTGCAATGCGTTGTCACTTTCGGGAGTTAAAAGTGAGCGTCATTTATTCGGGCTGACTAAAAGTGTTCCGGGGCCTATTTCAGAAAACTGTTGAGAGTTGAGAATTGAGAATTGAGTTTGCTTTATCACGTGAAGAATTGAGACTCAGTTGGCTTTCTTCACCTGAGTCTCAATTCTTCACATGATAAAGCAAACTCAATTCTCTACAGTTTTTATGAAATAGGCCCCAGTGTAAATTTTACACTGTAAAACACCGAAAAATTTGTCATCGGAAGCATCGTGGAAACGTGTGCATTAAAATATTCCTGGCTTTTCATCCCTCGGCTATCCGGATTCTATTCTGTTTTACCCATATCTACATTGATACAGTGAAAACCGGATAAGTGTACATCGACCCGGAAAGATAATTTTGTGCACTTATCCCAGCAATTCCATACAAAAGTTGCGCATGGGGTTTGCAAAATAAGTGCACTTATACGATGGGCACTTTCCCGGTTTTCACTGTATTCCAGGGTTATCCATCTCAGATAACCCGGAAATCCTATTTTTGACGACAACAGGAATCTGGTAAAGTGCCTCGTGCCAATGCCAGGTAAACGAACGAACAAACGGACTGCAGTTGTTCTAAGCAGCTACTCGTAAGCATATAATGTACGAAAAGTGCCATTATAAAGTACTCAAAAGCATTTCAGCAGCGCTCAAACATTTAACAAAGGGCAGACTTCACATTTCCGAAGCTAATTCACGGTATAGACAATTGGGGTGTCAAACAACATTCTCCTTGCCGCCGACGATCGAAGATCTGGAGCAGGTATTTGTTCAAACTAAAATCCTAAGATGCTTCTAAAGGAAATGAGGCCTGTCATCTACAGTAACCCTATTCTGACTTGAACATCAGCATATGCACACTGCGAGAAAATAATTTGAAAGCAGGAAAAGATTTCCTTAGTCCAATGAAAGACTACCATTCCCATATTGCCCACATTTATTTAAATCATATTAGATCATATTCTGCTAGTTTCTCTCCCTAATTTCTTGACGGGGTGCACTCCAACATCCTATTTATGTTTTCAAGCGCATATGCAGTTTATCTTAATTTCTTTCGTTATTTTAATACCACTACACTTGTAGTCATGCATTGGTGCGAGAAAATACATCGTCGGCTTCCATGGACTGCTTGTAGAAATGGAAACTGAATGTGGCGTTGGTCACTTCATCAACATCTGGCCGACCTTCGAAAAGGATGGAACATTAAGCATTGGAATTAGCGATAACTGCGGGTAAGGAAAGAGATTTTCTGGTGCTGTTTTAATACTGTATAAGCCCGGAACACAATACACGCCTGTCGCCTGTCGCCTGTACGCGCGCGGATTGGGCGTAGCCTAGGCAACTACCAATCAGCGCGCGCGCACGTGACAGGCGACAGGCGACAGGCGTGTATTGTGTTCCGGGCTATAATACTGACTCCTCAAATTTAATGTGAAAACATTGCTGTTGCAAACAGTAATGACTAATAAAAGCGAAAATGGCTTCAGTCACAACCAACAATGATTTTTTGTTCAATTTATTTGACAGTGTTTGATGCCCAACGACCTTTGAGATGAATGGAACATTGTACCTGGTACTGGCGATATTGTTAATTAGGCTATGTGAAGTGGTTCCAACGTGACACAGTTGTTAACTCTGACGTCGAATATGTCTGACCAGTCAATTACAGTGAAAACCGGATAAGTGCACATCGACCGGAAAGATAATTTTGCACACTAATCCGATATGTGTACTTATCCGAGCACAATTTCATTCAAAAGTTGCGCACGGGGCTTGCAAAATATGTGCACTTACGCGATGTGCACTTTCACTGTACACTGATTCTGAAGATCAGACGAATACCCTTTGCTCCAGACAATGTTCATTTGCAGGGGAACTTTGGCCAACTATTTCTCCGGAACAAACGAACTGCCCAATCGAGACAACTTTCACCAACTTCGTTATAAATACTACGACTTTCACTTCATCATAAAAGAATCTCGACTACAAAAGATCTGTAAAGCTATGCTCTCCATAGTTCCGTTGGACTTCGTTTATGTTTCATATACTTACTTGAACATTGTGGCCATTTCCATGATGTTGTTCATAATCCTGTCAATCATTATGAAAGTAGGTCCTGTGATGCGCTTTCTTCGCTGATTTAGAGCTGTGCACAAACTACGCATGTAATGCTGTGGAAGGGGGCCATTCATGTATTACTTAACGCGATTTTTGGCCTCTTTCGGACACCCCACGCTCCCATAACGCGTGCGTAACATAACTATCGCCCCATTTTGACACCCCCTCCCTATGGTTAAGCATAGGAGTGACGTCACAGCGTAACACACTGTCTCAGGCACCCCCTCCCTCCATTCGCGTTACCTAATATATGAACAGACCCAAGACGACGAGTGTTTCGGAATTTATAAGTTATTGGACGAGGGGCAAACCTGCAAATTTCATGAAATTGTTGTGTGCAACCTCTTTTTGTGTTGCCAAATTCGCTTTACTTTGAATGTCGATGTGACAAAATAAATCGAAATAAAATTTCTTTGAAATTTCGTGCAATTTTAAAATGATTTGGAAAATTAAAGTGCACAGAATCATTGTAATCGAAGTTTTTATACTTTATCCGTCTTCCGATTTAAGCTCTCATTCCAAGACAACGTTCGGACACCAGTACCACTGATCGTCATATTAGGCAACACCGTTTTTCTTTACAAACTTCACGAACCCCGCAGGAGCAAACGTCGCGACCTACAAAAAAAACTGTTCACATTTGCACATTTAAAGGGCTTAACTTTGTTTCAGTCACTTTAGGTAGTTGCTGAACAAACTAAGTTGAGCGCGAATGAAGAACTGCCCCTTCGACAAAAATGCTAGTAGCAAAGAAGAGTGATGCTACTAGCTATTTTTACCTTGGTTCCGGACTTAGGTAGTTCTTTCGTTGTTTCGACGTTATCCGTCATTTTGGACACAGTATCTCTTTGTTCGACAGACTTGCTGTAAAATATCAGTCACTTTGAAAACATTGTCTCGTTCGGAGGCAATTAAACTTTGATGGAGATAATTTCCCTATTACGTTTAATGTTCGAGTTTGACGTTTGAACGCAAAGTTTCACTGCACTTAATGACCCTTAGCGCAGAAATGATATGCTGTGTAATTGAGACAGCTATATTGTAAATTAATCTCGAAGTTTTCTTTAGATCATCAAGACGGCTTCACTTTTCTTTAATTTTGTTTTCAAATTTTTTGAATGTAGCTACTTATTGTAAAAGCTTGTTGACTGTCATCTTCTCAGGAATTCATATGTGGTATGGCAATTATTGATGATAGGCTAACAATCACTGAGCACTTCATTAAATTTGTTTGCCCATTCGTAGTTTTGTCACTCCACCAAAAATCTGAGCAGTGAAAAATTGCTTTATTGTGCCTTCTTACTTTATTCGAATTTTTCGATTTTTACGGTAGCATAACCGTAATGTCTCAGTCTTAAATTTTTCAGTTTAATCGAATCTCGAGTTATCGTGATAATTTTCGCAGTTATCTGACTAAAGCGAAGTTCACGTTCATCTAGTTTGGATTGCAAACTGATTCATCAAGAAACAATCAAAATACAACATGGATACAACTGGAACCGAAAATAAAGAAATAGCTGGCGCTGATAAAGAAGAATTGTGCTTAAAATGCGACGATATAAAGCAGCTTGAGCGATTAAGAGCGGATCCGAATCATTGGATCAACAATTCCACAGTAGACATTCCAAATACTGTTGCTCTGCGACGGGGACCGATTCATTTCATGGATGTGATCTGGTATTTGGTTTAGAAACTTGAGGTTCTTCTGACCTAGCGTATAAATTATTTTATTAAATTGAAATTTTATAAACTCTGATTATGGTGGCGGAAATTCAAATTTTGGTTTTATTATGCAATTTTTCAGATTTTCGGCAGGTTTTCATGGTGGTTAAGGTTTTAACTCGAATTGGGGGAACTAAGGCACCCCAAGGTACCCCCACTTACATATACGGTTTGCCTGAGGCTATAACCTCTTTATTTTCAACGCTGATATTGCAGGGCGCGCGGCAGTTGCGGACACTGCGCTGTTGCTGACGTCATCGGCCACCTTCGGCCAAACTTGGAGTACGACTTGCACGAGCTGACAAGAATTGGCAGCCCGTATGCGTCTCTTGATGGATGGTATAATGCATTGTCTGTAACGGAATTCGATTGTAAGTGCCGTTTATTCGGTCCACTAAAAGTGGGTTCAGCGTGATTGTAATATAGATGGATGATAAGTCAATTTCTTAATTGGTATTGATATTCGGTATTTCAAAATTTCGTTTTGTCGGTATCGACATTTTTCACCCAAATACCGTCGGTATTTGGTATCGGTATTTCGAGCAGCAAATTTTGGAGCAGTAATCAATTTTTTTTCGATCTTTATGGGGCCAGAGGGTCCGACCCCATGACCCCCTAGACCCACACCGCACCCTTCCCCACGTTTGGGTCCGGTAAGAATACAGTGCGAAAAGTACAATTATTATCTAATTAATAAGCGTTTCAGCCGCACTCTCGCAGCTAACAAAAGGCAGACTTCACATTGCCAATGGTAGTTTAGTTTACAAGCAAATGGGGCATAAAACAACGTATTCTATGCAACCGACGATCGACGACCTCGAACAGGTAATCGTTTTGATTGAATTTCAACTGAAGTTCGGAAACATTTCGTCTTATTAAGCTACATTAACCCTATTCAGCCTGACTTTGGCTGGAAGATTTGCGCATCCACTCTGCTGGAAAAAAGCAAAAGACTCCTATTTAATCAACTGAAAGCCATACTATGGGCTTTTGAGGCTTAAACTCTTACGGTCGCAAAATGATAACGCTAAAAGTACAGCCTTTCATTTTTCATTGAATTCGGCGGTAAGAACCTGCCACTGCATGCTGTGGGAAGGTAACGCAAATTGTAACCAGGGGGTCGAGAAGGTCATCTCCCCTAGACCCCGGGAAAAAATTTTGACTTTCTTGAATTCGCGCCAAAATTCCGTTACGAAACACTGTAGCGGCAGCCCCATATCGTCTCATTTTAATAGTGCCATGCTTACAGATATGTGTTGACGCGAGAAAATACATTGTCGGCTTCCGTGGACTGCGAGTATTAATGAATGCTGAATGTATTGGTCACTATATCAATATCTGGCCGACCTTCGAAAAGAATGGAACATTGCATCTGGAAATTAGCGATAATTCCGGGTAAGAAAAATAATAAATTGCAATAGGAATGTGCTGGAGCCACGAAGTACAGTATAACGCTTGACTCTGAATATGCTCAGTCACTCCATACTGTATAATGAAGCCAATTTTACTTTGCTCACCTGTCTTGCTTCAGGCAGTACCGTATCTATTCTAATAGTACGGCCGGTCGCACTATTCTTCAATCTCTGTCTAGGATGTCATACTAATAGAGAGGGTCGTATTATTAGAATAAATACGGTATTCGATTACAGGAACACTTTGGCCAACTATTTCTCCGGGTCATACGAAGTACCCAATCGAGAAATCCTTGACCAGCATCGTTATAAAGACTATTACTTCGATTTCATCATTAAAGAACCTCGACCACTGAAGATCAGGAAGACAGTGTCCTCCATTCGGCGGATTTCATATCGCGTACGAAAGTTGAAGTTAAAGTTGTACTTGAAGAAATGCAAAAGCATAACCCTAAGTACGCGATATGCAACCATCCGGATCCTGCGTTGATCCGTTTTATTTTCTTGCTTAATCATTGTGGCTATACACAAATTATGAAACGCTTTTTTTAGGCCTTTTTAGACCTCCTCCCCCTCACGTAACGCGTTCGTAACGCTGCATTTGGCCAAAACGATCCCCCCTCCCTGCGCTTAAGCATAGCAACGACGTCATCCCGTAACGCACGCGTAACTGGGCCTCTGCGACCCCCTCCCAGAGCGTTTCGTAATTTGTGTATGACCCCTTTCTGTCTTGTTTTTCTTAATCCTGTCACTGATCGTGAAAGCCGGAATTCTTCGAGGCTCCTTTTTCATGTTCTAAGGCGTTGTATAAATTACGTACGCAGCACTATAGAAGGTCAAAAACGTTTCAGAATTTATAACGTTATTGGACGAGGGTAAACCCGCAAATTTCGTTACATTATTTGTGTACATTCTCTTCCTGCGGCCGAATTTGTTCTGCAATGAACATTGATGTGACAAAATAAAACAAATTTGAGTGCATCCATAATTTCCAGCCGTACTAAAAATTTTCAATACTCATTGTAATCGGATTAACATTTCAAATTCACAACGAATAGCGTCGACCAATGAAATGCGACGTTCGATTTTTCAAGATGAAAAGTACAATTTAAAAAAATACATCATGATGTTCAAAAAGTATTTCAAAAACATCAACGACTGTTCCCAAAGTGGTAGTTTGCGCCGGGTTTCGGCCAACTATCGGTAAATTCCGCCGGGTTTTCCGTTGGATGTTATTTGATCATTCCGATTTTTATCTCGTGATACAAGCTGCGTCATACGAAGCAAATGATATTGCATAACAGGCATTAAGATGTCACCTTTTATTACACAGCTTAGCGAAGCTTTGCGAAGCTTTGCGAACTTGATAACCGATTGCCGTCAAGGCATATACTGTAGCAACAGGCACACTTGCAACCAGGGGGTTTCGGAGGAGTTTGGAACTCTCAGAGGAGATTGAAACTTTCAGAACTTTCGGTGCCAGAAACTTTTACCCCAGTTGGCGACCAAAAAAGGTAGACAAAGTCCAAAAGTTTGTCTGCGCGTTTATTGGTACAAGTTTGTTTTACCTTGGCTCCGAGTTTTTATTGTTCTTTCGATCGTTCGATAAAATTAGCAATTTGTGGACATGCGGTCTCTGCGGTATATAAAATGTCAGTCAATTTGAAAGCATAATGTCTCGCTCGGAGGCAATTAAACTCTGGTGGAGATAATTACCTTATAACGTTTATAATAAAGTCGAACTTGGCTAATGACTATTTGATTTTGACATTTAGACATAAAGTCCCGTTGAATTAAAGTTGTAGTTTGAAGTTAAAGCCCAGAAAGAGATACTGTGTAATTGTGACTTATGCATTGTTTATCAGTTTTTGATGTTTTCATTGGATAGGCAAATACGACATCACTTTTCTTTTGTTTTGGTTACGAATTCTTTAAAAGAGCTACTTATTGCGAAAGCTTGTTGACTGTCTGCTTTTCAAAATGCTATTATGATATAGCACTTATTGATGACAGCTTAACAATCAAACAGAATTTCATTGAAATTGTTTGCCCATGCGTGGTTTCATCACACCATCAGAAATATCAGTCGTGAACATTCGCTTTATGTGCCTTCTTACTTTACGAGTTTTCGGTTTTAATGGAAATACAGTATAACCGTAAAGCCGGGTTTATACTTTTCAATGCAATGCGGTGCGGTCAGCTGAAACAGTGCAGTATTGATTTTTCCGTCTGCCACAGAAAACATGCAGCCGCACCGCACCGCATCACGAAGTATAAACCCAGCTTAAAAGCTCGATCTTAAATTTTTCATTTTAATCGAATTCCAAGTAATCTTGGTCATTCGGATATTTTAAATCTCGCGTTTTCTCTTGAAACAATAATTACTAGCAATCACATTTTCTTTCACGCTGACCTAAAGAAAAAAGCAAATTTATGCTGTAATTTTTGCGTGGTTACCTGATTGATTCTATGATCGATCGCTTTCAATTCGTTTAGATTGCAAACTGATTCAGCGTGAAACAGTCAAATTACAACATGAGAAGGACTAGAACCGAAGATAAAGAAATATTGTGCTCAAAATGCGACTATAGAGAGCAACTTGAGGAATCGAAAGCGGACCCGAATCATTGGATAAACAACCCCAAAGTAGACATTCCAAATACCATTGCCCGGCGACGAGGTTCATCGGTTCATATCTGGGATGTGCTCAGGTAATTGATTAGCAAACTTGTGCTACCTTTGTTTAAAAGCTAAAAGTTATTAATGCTTGTCTAACAAGGATAAGAACAGAGGTGCATCTGTGGGTACGTCATGGGGATGGTACGGTCAGACCTGGGCGTGGGGGGTTTGGGGATGCGCACCCCCCCAGAGGGTTTTGCAACTTTGGGGTCCGGCATCTAGGGGGTTCAGAAATTTTTTCAAAAAGAAGGGTGGAGTACAGTGATTTTCCCGGACAGGATTTTGACTACCTAATAAAAAGGGCAGCGGAAAATTTTTTTTACGAAATTTACACTAGATAGAGTGGGCTTGAAATTCTGGCGGGGCGCACGCCCCCCCCCCCAAAAAAGATTTCTACACCCCCCAGCCGAAAACCCATGCCCAGGTCTGGGTACGGTAATGACGTCATAAGTGCTCTTGTCCGTAGGACGTAATATCTGCCCTCCTCCACAGACCCTCAGATCCTCAGAGGTTTGGTTGTGGGATTACGCAATCTCCTGACAACTGAACAACCTTGGCCAAAAAATTGGAGAATTGCAGAATTTTTGTGAAGATAATTTTTGTGTGTATGTTTATATTTTATTTAGACAAATTTTTGGAAATTTTTGTATAATAGGTCGCAAAAGTAAGTCTTCGAGAAGTATTCGCTGGATATTGTGAGGGTCAGAATCAGTTCTATTTACCCTCGATCATGAGTCAAAAATGTTTGCAGAGCGCGCGGTAGTTGTGGCCACTGCGCAATCGCCGATATCATCCGCCGCCTTCAGCCCAACTTGAAGTACGACTTACACGAGCTGACAAGAATTGGCAGTCCCTATTCATCTCGTGATGGATGGAGAAATATATTGTCTCTTTCCGAGTTCGAATGTAAGCGCCATTTATTCGGACTAATTGAAAGTGTGTTCAGCGCAATTTTATGCAGTAAAACACCGAAAAAAATTTATTTGGGAGGATTGAGATAGAGTGCAGACCAGAGATGGGCACGGGTTGGGGCTTGGGGTTATATAACCCCCATAACCCTCAGGTTCAACTCAGGTGTACATACTGTGTAACTTTGGTATGATTGTGCGCAGCTATCAAGCTTCTATATTTCCGAACCACTTTGGGGCCGTACACAAATTACGTAACGCTTTGGAAGGGGGAGGGGGAGGGGACCCCTGTTACGCTTGCGTTACGCAGGGGGTATCGAGCTCTGCGTTACGTAACGCTTCGATACTGCAGAATTACCTCGGCGAGATAACTGATTGAATGATTTCGACCTGTGCAGCGGTCGGTCACTTGTCAACACACTCGCTCGCCGGTTGGCGCGGTCGATTGAGGATTGACATGCTGACGTAACAAGGGGGGGGGGGGTTAGAGCGCTCCGTTACGGAATCGTTACGTGAGGGGGTGTCAAAAAAGTGCGAAAAATCGCGTTACGTAATTGTATACAGCCCCCTTGTTACGCCGTCTCCAATTACCCTTGAATACTGTTTTCGATGAAGAAGAGACATCTGTTTATGTAGAACTGACCAAGCGTGACAGACAATCCAACAAACATAACATACAATAATTTCTTTTCTAAAAAATTTTCTCACTACTAAATCTATACTGCTGTCGAGGCCCATGAGACATCGTTCCGTTGAGAAGTCTGGCCTACGGCCTCAGTAACCACAGACTTCAAACACGGCAACTTAAAAGGTTGAGATGCTCTCTTAACTGGCGACCGGATATGACTTTCAGCCTTTGTCGTATATCTCGGTTGTCAGGGGTTGCCGTAGGGCTGATTGGAAGTCTGGAACTTGGTGCCAGTTATTATTTTCATTCATCATGGCTCTTACCACCCCTCATCAATTAACCCCATGGGGTTTTCTCTTTATACCAGTTAAAAACTACCCGTCGGCAACGGACAAAACAATCGGAATCGGGGCTAACAGGAAATCGGTCTCTCGTGGATAGGGAAAAGGATTGATTGAGATATATGAAATGATTTAAAAGAAATTATTTTATTTTTATATGATTAAACGCGATTAAAAGTTAGGATTAGCACAAGATGTGCTTAAGTGTAACTACAGTGTAATTAAAAAGCGTTTCAGCAGCGCTTTCGAATCTAACGAAGAGCAAGCTTCGCATTTCCGATGCAAATTTACAGTATAAGGAATTGGGATGTAAGACAAAATATACTTTGCAACCGACGATTAACGAGCTAGAGCAGGTAATCGTTCTGCTTGAATATTAAAGATGAATTGAAATAGGGTCCATTATTGAGTTACAGGATATGCTTACAGATATGCATAGATGCAAGAAAATACATTATCGGCTTCTGCGGTCTGCGAGCACTAATTAAGGCTAAATGTGCTGGCCACTATATCAACATCTGGCCGACCTTCGATGAGAATGAAACGGTGTACTTGGAAATTAGCGATAACTGCGGGTAGAGAGAGGATTTTCTGGCCTTTAATAATGTTAATATTAAATAGTATCCTTTCGCCACGCGTTAAACGATAGATCGATGAAGTAGCTTCTTAGTGCAAATTTTTAAACATATGAATGTGAGGTTATATTATTCAGTGCCATATGAAGCTATACCAA
>JAQGAX010001194.1:0-11999 GCA_034698105.1 Plectus exinocaudatus | reverse complement strand
AGTGTCCAAGGCACCCTGGACGAAGGTTGAAATAATAGTGGCCCAGGGCTACTATTTCTTAAAATACGGTATCTCACCTTTCCATGCCGTGCAATGCGTTCCTCCTTCGCGATCTGCTGCTCGTCCATTGGGCGAGGGTAGAAAGGCGTGCCGAGGTTCCATCCAGCGATGGTTGGGTGGTAGAGATTGACGAGGAAGGGCTCCACCGTGGTCGTCAACTCGACGCGTACCAGACCGTTCACGCTGGCGATCAGCTCTTGAAACTCGTCCACTTTCTTGACAAACAAATCGTTGACCGACACGCCTGCAAGAGAGAATTAAAACGATAGCACTGTGCAGTTTTAGAATGGTTTTTTCTTGATAAAGATTATATATTCTAGGAAATCACACGCGTAAACGATAAGGCAGAGTTCATTCCCACAGTTTTTTAAATTCCGGAATTTTCAGACAATAGCGCAAAATTCATAATGATTAAGAAGCAGTGCATAATTATTTCTTGAACTTATACATGCAAAATCGATATTTAAAATTTAAATTGGGAGAATGAACCCTGCGCAGTTCTCTATGAAAACGTTTGGATTGATAGTATACTAAAATCTCTTCGTGAGGAAAGCATAGGGCGCAAAGATCAGCCTCACTTTTCGTTGCAAAACTAAACTTCTCACCGCAATTATAATAGATTCTTGGTTTCCGCGTGCAAAAGTATTAAATAATGACGAGCTTACGACTATTGGAGCAATATGCCTGATTCAATCTCGATTTTGATCTTATTGATAGAAAAATTGCGAGTACAGTATACCTCTCATGCGACAAATGAGAGCCAGTGGAGGTAGTCGGCCAAACTCTTTCCGAAGCGGTCGGATGTTGCGGCCGGATACGCAGCGCTCATCGCCCGAATCAACGAAGACGACGAATACATCATTGTGGACGCCCGGACGGCCGCTGACGAGACGAGCGCGATACCACTTTCCATCACGATTGTCCTTAGCCACGCAGGGGATTCCATCGAATATCTACAAGGGGATTGTACGTACACATAAGGATCATTCGTAAATTACGTCACGTCATATACAAATGTGCGTGCAGTCTATGTTAGACGCGAAATACTTGAAATGGATGCAACAGCCCCGGTAGCTGACGCCCTTAATACTATGGGACCGTCCATAAATTATGTCACGTTATTTTTGGTCTTTTTCAACACCCCACCCATCACGCGGTAGCCGACCACGGCGACCCCCCTTTCCAATGGTTAAGCATAGCTATAACGTCATAGCGTCACTTCACCGTCACAGGCCATATAAGGCACCCTCCCTCCTAAAGCATGACATAATTTCATAACAGCGCCTATAGAAAACAACAGACAAACTGCGCCCCACCTCGTAGTCTTTAAATGGTTCAGACTCATCCGAGTAGACGGCGTTGAGTTGGTCGGCGAGAGCGAGTCGGACTTTGGTCAATGGCTTGGGCTGGACGGCGAACTCGACGGGCGAGAAGCCGTGGCGGACCTGAGCGTAGAAGACGGGCAGAGTGGCGTTCTTCTTTTGTGGCAGCGCGCGGGCGGCGTTGCGATCCACGGCGGCGATGTTGAAGTGGTAGAGTGCGAGCACCGACGACCCCACATACTGCCAGCAAATGTCTGGCCGTTGCTCTGTCAGATCTAGAAGGCAATCTGATATATGACAGTTAATTTAATTTAAGCACATGGTAACCACTAACCAGTGACCGAAATAAATTCAGGCTCAAATTTAGATATAGGTAAAATCAATCGATATCTATAATGTTATGAACTTTTAAACGTAGCAGACCACCACAGACAGCCTTTCTGGAGGCGTTATATGAATGTATGAATGGCCCATGTCAGAAATATCCCAGTGAATGGTAGCGCAGAAGACTATTAAGTGCGTTGGAATTGGTGGGATATACACAATTAATATTAAACTTGTTATCCACCTACACTAAATAATGAAAAATCAACAAAAATGAGATCAAACGCATTCAACGACTTACTGCGAATTTTCTCGCTTATTCCACCAGGAACGAGCACAACCTCGCGACAATCGCTCAGTGCCACCGGCTTCTCCTTATTGCTGGCATCTTGCCAGCCAAAAGTCATGTTCGTATTTGAATGGCAACTGTTCATGAAATCAGTGCTGTTGTTGATCCAATCAGCACACTTCATCTGCAGCCAGCCTATTGAATCTTCGCTGATAATCTTCTTGCGAATTCGATTTCGAAAATTCCTCCAGTTCTGTCAATTGAACTTTGCATTTGGCATCATGTGGTGCGACTGAGAGAAACTTTTTCTAGAGGTTGAGAAATCTATTACAGTATCCCATGAATTCAATACTTTCTTTCGCTATGGGATTCAATATATTCCCGGCTGTTCGTACAACCTCGCTTTGTAAATTAGTAAAAAATGAGTACAACTTAGAAATAAATTTGTATAAATTAGTAAAAACAACAACTCATGAGTTTGTCTTGCACCAATTTTCTAGGATCCTACTGATCCTTAGACATGTCATGATATTCATGAAAAAGCCATAGCTAGCAGTTGCGGCGCTGCCTGAACAAGCTGCCAGACAAAAGAAATTTGCAACCAAAGACGCTAAATTCACCGAAATTGATCATCAGGCAGCTCGTTACTCCTACAGATTATTTCATCGTTCTTTTCCGGTTACTTCTGTACCTTCCTAGCAATTGATAATTGCGGAATAATTGGGGAATCTTTGAATAACGGACCTCTTGTCCGGTTATTTCATTACCTTTTTAGCGTTTACGATTTTGTAGCGCGAAGTGCCATATGCCAAGTGTTGATATGTGTAACTAGCAGTTGCGGCTTCTCCACAACTGCTACCTACGGATATCAAGATTATGAGCAAATTTGACCAGTATTAGTTGTTGATATTTCATTCCCTGTCTAGGAAACACTTTGGGGGAAGTAAATAGGAACGAGCGAATCTTTTCTAAAGGCTTCCTTTGGCGTTTTCATGAATATCATGACATGTCTAAGGATCCGTAGGATCCTAGAAAATTGGTGCAAGACAAACTCATGAGTTGTTATTTTTATTGTTGAATACAACACTGATGAAAATTGTGAAAAGCCGGTTCTAAAGATTCTCTAGAAAGCGAGGAGGAGAATGAATGCGAAAAAGAAGTCAAATTCAATCGCGAAACAATTGCGCTAATTGCTCGAGTTTGTAATTTGTATTGCAGAGAAGACTGGTTCTGGTATGTCTGCTGATTTGCTTCTTTGACACTCTAATATGAATGTTTCAGCATTACGAATTCATAATATGTTACTTGTCACTTGACGCCGTTTCAACGCTCCGCTCCGTTGTATTGGATCGTGTCGAGAATTACGAGAAATTCCCATTGCATTTTGAAGGCAGATGGAACCTAAATCTTTGACCATGAATAATAGAATTGTTCATAAAAGTTGGGCAACACTATCATGTCCCATTTTTGAGATAAAAAGTAGAGAACATCGACTCATTCTTAATTTGAACATATTTTCTAGGAGCTGCTGAAGATAAAGAATGTTTGACGGCGACAGACAATATCAAAAATGAAAAATGAATGGAACGGAAAATGAGAGTGTGATTGCAGTAATAGTGGCTGCGCAGCTGGCGGGAGCGAACTGATTGGCAGTCATCATTGGATCAACATCCCCGTGGCTCTTTGCTGCTTCGTTTTATGTCAGAAAGCGAATAACCATTTTTCACCAGAATCAATGTAAAAAGATATACTCGTATACCATTCCTTAGCCTTTGCGCTCAGCACTTGGAGTAAACACATGCATTTATCAAGAATTGCGAGGTAGGAGATATAACCCTTGTGGGGCCAATTTTGAACGTTATTGCAGTATTTTTTCTATTAGTACGGCATGCCGCACTATTTTTCAACCTTCCGAAAATATGGAGAATCGCGGAAAAAAATTCGAGCCCTTTCGAACGTTTTTCAATAAAATTTCCAAAAAATTGTAAAGCAAAGGTTGCAAAAGATTTATTTAACATAGATACGCATGAATAACACGCAATTTCTCTCGTTCGGTGACGCGTTAGAGATTAGGGGGGACCTTACTATTGGGGACTTCCGTGCTACTGGAGCTCACTGTACTATGAGAGAAAATACGGTATGTTTCTCGGCATTGGGCGAGGAGTTCGACTCCGCTTTATATGATAGGCTTGCTAATATGGAATAAAGCGAACAATGAGTTAATTGGCATCACATTCGAGAATCGAGAAAGTTTACTGAAGAAGGATTAAGTGAATGAAAATTCACCGATGGAAAATCTGATCTTGATTCGTTTTTTGGAGTTCAACAATGAATGCTATCATGACCAGCACACTATTGCTATATGTCACCGCGTTCAAAAGTTTTTATAATTATCGCTTCATCACCAAATTTTCCCTCAATTTTTAAGTACGATAATCACTATCTATACGTTGACATGCGTTATAGCCATGCGTTAAAACATAACTAAGGTGTCTCGCAAGAAGTGAATCGAAACAATTGAATGATAACGCAGGAAATCTGGCACGTTATTAATTTCTCCGGTGCTTCGTGAGGAACTCGGCTCCGTTAAATATGGAAAGGCTCTGCAATCTAGACAATGTTGAACAAAGTTTCAATCGGTATCATATTCTTCGAGAATCGAAAAGAGTTTGTTGAAGAAGGCTTCAGTGAAAAACAGGTGAAAAAGATGTTCTTGCTTGGTCTTTTGCAGGCCAACAATGAATGTCATCAATACCAATAAACTATTGCTGTTCGCTACAGCGCTGAACAAGTCAAATGTCGCGTCACCGCCAAACTTAGCCTAAATGCAAATACTGTAGTAACTATGTATCTATATGGAAAATCTTATTGGAAAACTCACCTTTATGTTCAGTATTATACTAGGTGGAAGTACCGATGACAGATAAACATTTGCTAAATCTGTCACGTGAAGACTTTGGCACAACTCTGTACGGGAGTCTTCAAATGTGCTTTTAAGGAAATCATCAATCGGAATTTTTAGTTTCTTCTGTTTTTCCTTGGGTAAGTGATTGAATTTTCTGATGATATCGTCAACCGCTGACAAAACGTCGAATTTGGGTGCTGTTGTTGCTTGTCTGCTGTCCACATTTATTTCTGAATACGCTGCTTTTTCCGCTTTGAATATTTCTCCTTTGTTTTCGAATTTTTTCGGATCTGAAAGATGTTCAATTGAAACCAAATCGGTAATGTTAATGTCGTCGTGGTTGTTTACCATCAATTTTTCTACATATAGAAAACTAAAGTTTATTTTATATTTGCATCAGGACAAGAAAATAGAATTTTTATTCTCGTAAAATGCGCTAACTCTATCATAAAAATTCCCTGTATGTCATTAATTGTACCTTTTCGTCGATCGGCGGCGTCTCTGAGTAATTGAGCAAGTTTCGGTTGATTGGAATGTTCAAGTGCAGCAATCAAAATTTCTTCGCTCATTTCATTCCGATTCAGATATTCAATGAACAATACATTGCGGTTGTAATTAAATTTATCGTACTTAAAAAAGAGATAAGTTTCATTTAAAACAGTAAGCAAACTTACTGGCTTGAAGTCATCCGTATCGTACTGGGACAGATGTCCGTGCTGCATCAAGTATGGAACAACTTGAGTGAGGTTCAAACTCCGAGCTATTTGTGTAAGACACTCCATCAGCGGGCTTTGAGTAGACGCCATAACTCTTGCAGCTCGCAGTCAAATAGCAAATTTTATGTAGAATGGAGAGATAAAGAGCTGTTTTGCCCAGTTGGGGGGGGTGGGTGGCCGGTCGAACCGCCCAATGTGAACCGCGCTTGGGACCGGCTCGAGATATTTTGAGATACTTGGATGAGCGGTCTCACCGATCGGCCCCATAACTGAATGACAGCTTCTGCACTGCTTATACCGAGACCCGTAAGAGATTTCTGAGGCCAGGACTGTCAGAACCTCTTTCCGAAGGGGGTGGCAGTATTTTGAAATCCGTTAAAATATTGTACTGCGAAAAATTCAAAATGGTAAATATGAATCTCTCACCATTTTTACTTATTATTTAGATTTTTCCCCGATTTTTCAAATTTTTGCATAGGCAGGGACGAGAATTTGACCTTGGCCAGGAGAGCCAACCCCCAAATGCCCTCAAATTACAGGAATGTGCCTGTTACGGTATGCGGGCAGCATTCGTAAACGGACCGCGCCTGACGGACGCCTGACGCTATTACTTTGGAGAACGGACAGACTGGTGTCATCTGAGATAAAACTTTGCATGCTGGCGTATAGTCTGATTGAAACCAACGCGCAAGTGACAAGAGCAGGGCGAGCAAAAACGTACACGCTATCGATCAAATGCAAAGACGAACTGCGTTTTATAGTTCAGAGCTGCGCAGGATTCATCGCAGCCAAAGAACTACATGAGTGACCTCTTCGTGCCACACAGCTCTGTATCTTTCCATTCTACATAAAATTTGCTTTTTGACTGCGAGCTACAAGAGTCATGGCGTCTACTCAAAGCCCACTGATGGAGTGTCTTACGCCTATAGCTCGAAGTTTGAACCTCACTCAAGTTGTTCCATACTTGATGCAGCACGGACATCTGTCCCAGTACGATACGGATGACTTCAAGCCAGTAAGTTTGCTTACCGTTTTAAATGAAACTTATCTCTTTTTTAAGTACGATAAATTTAATTACAACCGCAATGTTTTATTCATTGAATATCTGAATCGGAATGAAATAAGTGAAGAAATTTTTATTGCTGCACTTGAACATTCCAATCAACCAAGACTTGCTCAGTTACTCAGAGACGCCGCCAATCGACGAAAAGGTAAAATATTCACTTTACATCCAACTTATTTGGGTCGTTCTTAAGACGGTTGGAGGCGTTAGTAATTGTAGGGAAAGAAATTCCGGGCAAAATAAAGAGCGTTTAGCGAAATCGAAATCAACCGAAGAAACTGTGCTGAACAAAAATATATCGACTCATGTCTCACCAGTCAGCAAAGAAACAAAAGGCGAAGACTTTTTGCAATATCCTGCGAAAGTCGACGTATACAACTTCGCAAAAAGCAAAAAAGCTCTTAGTTTGATTATTAATAACTATGATTTCAAGCCTGAACCACGAAACGGTAGCAACGAAGATCGAGAGTGTCTTAAAGAGCTTTTAAAAGAAAAGGGTACTTACGAACCAATCATTGCGAATGACTGCAATCACAGGGTAAGAGATAGTACGAAACTGAACAATCACTTGGGTTGATTCACTCGCGTTAGTTTCTAATGAGATTTTGTTTGAGGAGCCACCTCTACCATTAACCTGTATTGTAACTTAATTGGTTTGTAACCGCCGTTCTGTAAAAACTTTAATAAAATTAAAACTACCAATAAAATTTGCTATTTCTGTAACTGTCACCAAATCCACCAGACCGTAGCTTTAACAGCACCAGACCGTAACTTTAATTGTTTAAAAATAGCCGGCTAATGCCCGACATTCTTACCGTCAAATGTTGCATTTTCAAAAATTTTCGTACTACAGAACAAATGCTAAAATAAATTTTATTTAGCAAATGATGGATGAGCTGTTAAAATTTCGGAAAGACAAGCGGCTGGATGAGGTCGATGCAGTATTCGTTTGCATTCTTTCACATGGAAATGATGAAGGCATCGTATGTGTCGACGACATTGATGTAAAATACAAATTTATTGTGGACGTCTTCAAAGCGAAATTTCCGGAAAGTCCCGACCTGACAGGAAAACCACGAATTTTCTTCATTCAAGCGTGCCGAATAGCAATACTTCCAGGAGCCAGTAAGTTTCTTTATTAGTCTTCTACAGTAATTACAGTAAATGACTGTCGCTTATCAAAATCAGGAATAAATTTTTACTAAGACAATGAGCGTTCAAATTGCAGATCAGAAATGAATGCATTAACTCGAAACATGTTTAACGAAACAAATAGCTCAAAAATCGAAGGGGATTTGCGCGCTGGCGATTGCGACTCTTATCGTGTCACTTTGCAAAAAATTGTACTGCAGTTCTTTGAAAGCGATGTAAAGATCATTAATGAATTTTAAATACTGCTTCCAGAACCAAAGAGTCACTATTTGGACGGACTGGCAATGGCTAAACTTCTTAACGAAAATGATTATGCTGATGCGCACCGAACTGAAAAAGACGACATCATGATGTTGCTGTCGACAGGCTGGGGCGAATTTTCGTACAGGAAACTGGACGATTCCGGATCCTTCTTCGTTTCAGCAATTAACACGGTCCTGCGCGAAAATAATAACAGATATGACGATATCAACACGTTATTCAGAAAGGTTAGAGCTATCAAACGTTCTCAGTTCTGCATAATTTTCATGCTCATCAACTGTTGCATACTTTACTTTGTTCATGGTTCTTCATATTTTGCATTTTACGAATCACCATGAAAATTATAATCGATCAATAAATTACAGTAATTCATAAAATTCATAAATCAGGTTATAGAAAATATATACCTCCCTTTCTATGGCTTTTGCGCTTAATACGTTTATGTAGAACCTGGGGCATCACTACCAGAAACGGAGCTCAAAGGGGGGACACGTTTTGAATGGTGAGAAGCAATTTAGCGCAAAAACGATGGCGATTGCACATTTTAGGGAGCGCCACCCTTCAGAGAAAGGTCGTGCAGCCTAATATGGCGGATCTTGTGCGTCGAGTCAGCCCCCATCTGTTCAAGCATTGCACCAAGCGAAAATTGTTGCCTTTGTAACTTTTCTAATAAGCATTTCCCCCCCCCCCCCGATATCGTTTTCTTAAATAGCGTTGAGCCCCAATATTGTGCGTTACCCTGACAAGCAAAACTACAGCCTGTAAATAAGCCCGGCTAGCAGCATATCGAGTAATGTAAAACTGATAACTCGTTTTAGATCAGAAACGGCGTACGTCATCAAAGACAAAATGAAGACGGTGATCAAGATCCAACAATGTACGACAACTCAACGCATACATTTTATTTCGATCGTCAGTAGGTCATAACACACCATGGTTTATTGATCCCAACTGTACAATGAGCTATCGTACTAGCATGCTTCGTGATAACTATATCTATAACGATTAATAAACACAGAACCCATGTTTAACCAAGAATGTGCAACTCTACTCAGTTGCAAAGCGAATCAACTTTTAATGCAAAAATGAAATTTTTTCTTGATGAAAATTGTACGATTGAATTAAGCGATTTTTTTCCTAAAAGTATATGCATTTTGCTTCTCAGTGTGTAGTCTTACTGACTGAAAAAAGAATACGATCGAAAACTATCCGAGCGGTATCGAAACGGACGCTGACGGGATATTCTAACTGCGGGAACAGCCTCACTGCATCTCGTGAAATTTTCAGCAAATATGACACTTTCATAACACGCTTCTCACTTTTGACGTCCATGAAGTCAAAAGATGATCAGAAATTAGACGCACTGATGTGAGCAGCAAGGTCAAAGGCAGCAAGTATTTGCTGAAAATTGCACGAAATGCGGTGAGGTTATCCTGCAGCGTTCATTTCGGTACCGCGCGGGTACTTTTCGATCGATTTCTTCTTTTTCTTAAGCCCGCATAATGAAAAAATAATTTTGCCCAGAATTCGAACACTAGCATTAATATAAAATGAATCAGTTTATAAATGTGAGTTGCTTTCTTTAGAGAACTGTTCTCGGGTAAAATCGAATAGTTCGCACGCTTTCCACAGGTGACTAGCTCACAATGAGACATCAATGCAGAAATAGTACAATACATGAAGCTTTAGGAATGGATATAGGATTTATGGGGTTGCCCACTCCCAAAGGGTTCGATAGGATATGCAAATTTTTCGGAATTGTAATTTATAAAACGTTATTGTGGGGGGTGGGAAATTGTAATGTCTATACTGGATATTATGGGGGTACTGGGCCCGGCATATGGCTCAACGTCAACATGAACCTCCTAACCGGAAGTTACAGTATACACCCAAAATACAAAACCCGCGCCCATGACAGAGAGAAAATAGGGCACGATGGCTCAATAACAGTATTATTTCGGGGTTTGACGAGGTTTATGGGGTGGTCAAGTAAAGCATCATTTCTTCAGTAATGTAGCTAATTTGTACTGCTGCGTTGCATCGAGGGCTTTGACGAACTCTCCAAAAGCAGCGGCACCCCTGGTTTTCAGGATTTTTATCAGTTCGCGATTTCTATCTCCACTGGTTGGTTTGCTCTGAATAAATGATATCAATAAGAGTGCTACACTTGAATGTGACGAGAAGTGCTGATTTAAAATTAGCTTACCATAATTTCATTTTCGTGAAGCTCTTCAATTATGGAACGCGATATGAGGTAATCAACCACGCGCACCGTGTCCATGTCGCTAACCAGAACATTACGATGTTCAATGAGTAGTGCAAGATGGGCTGGATCCATTGAACCGCCACTGTAAATTGAATAAGCACCTCTGTTGGAAAACAACCTAGGTATCAGTGTAAATTATGACATAAAAAATAATTACTGAGTATGACTTTTGAATTGCTAAAATTAATTTCTGACCTGACATCAAAATCAGGGTCAAAAACTAAAATTTTTAACATACCAGAAATTTCTGACCTCAGAAATTCGCCTTTTTGCTTTTCATGAAGGCGGCATGTATAAATTGTCCCACGATTTGAATTTTGAATAACTTTCTCAGTTTTCCACTGATTCAGTTGAAATTCGCAGGCTTTATAGATAATATTGGGGGATGTTACTACTGTTCTTATGAATGAATCTATTATAAAGAGCAAGATATTGCAAAGCGTGCAAAGTACGCTTTTCTCGACATTTTAAAGCAAATTTCATCATTTAACCTTTATTTAACTATTGACACAGAACAATTATGAATTTTAAACAATTTCAATGTGCCCCCATCATCGCGCCGGGCAGGGATCTTTGGATGCGAAGAGAAAGGCGGCGGAAACTTCTATCGACTTTGGTAGCGCTCCTCAGCTCCTCCATTCGGCAAATGCGTTATGCCTTTTACTCCACTGTGAAACCGGGGCAAGACATTTATGAAACACTGGAAAAAAATTGACAATAAATAAAGTTTTCAAAAACTAAAGAGAAAACGCATGAGTTAGAGCGCGCGCATACGCACACAAACACATGAACAGACTGGACAAAAGATGGGTGCGTTCAGAGGTGGGCACAGTGCCGGATTATAGGTGAAGCTAACGAAGCTAAAGCTTCGGGCCCCCGGTCGAATGGGGGCCCCGAATGGGGCCCCCGAATTTTGGCAACCTAAAAAAAGGTCGCTGAAACAGGGCGAAAATTTTTTTTACTATAGGGGTAGGGGGCCCCTTGTCAAGTTCAGCGTCGGGCCTCTGACCCCCTTAATCCGGCCCTGGTGGGCTCGGTGGGGCGGCCAAGCGGGGGGGGGTAATCGACGAGAATCGGTGGAGAACTAAAAGAATTGTTCAAAATTCAAGTTGTAGACATATGCAAAGATGCAGTATATTCCAATGTACGCATTCATCCCGAACTACTTCAATTAAGATGTGTGACGGTGATATAAAAGGCATACTGTTTGATTTTAATTTCGAATAGCTAAACGCTCATTTGATGACTAAACATTGTGCTCTTGTTTTTTCATTGAATCTAATCGAAGCAAATATATTTACCCCAGTGCGCATTGTAATTGCTGCAATGGTTATTTATTTTCCGCAAAACATGTTTACTATCTTGTGTAGATAGATATTAGACATCAACAAGGGGAGGCGATATTCTCAGGTACCGGGCATCTCCTACGGTGGGTACCAATCGTATGTCAATGGTTTATTACTTAAAGGGACCCTGAAGTGAAACAATACTCTGTGGCTATTTGCTAATTCGAACATGGAGATTTCGGAAATCGACTTTATTTTTGCCGATGCGGCTTAATTCAGCTTCAAATCGCGCTTAAAGTTCATATTCGCGCGCGAGTTGTTTCCCCGACACTACGGGACTTTACGCCCGTTGCGC
>JAQGAX010001193.1:0-12002 GCA_034698105.1 Plectus exinocaudatus | reverse complement strand
CGCACAGGCAACGCCAAAATTTGTTTTCTGTACCTCGACAAGTTCCATAGCAAGCCAGGCAAAAGCGGCGACGAGAAAAAACCAATGGCAAGCTCTCATTTTTCAGTTTAATTGGACCTGAACAAGTTACAACATGAATGGTAACAAATGCAGAACAGAAGCAGTAGAAAAGTGGTAGCGCTTCGTAAGTAGTGCTTGTCCCATCGTCGACGATTAAATAGTCTACTCCGCCTAGGGCGCTAGAAATCGTGCGTAATCGTTCGTGCAGCGCTGTCTGAAACAAATCGTGACCACAAGGGAAGCGGTTGGCTTCTCGTATTCGCCTTCTGCTTCTGATTGACCTTTTTGTTTTCATTGCAAACAATAGCCTTTCTGTCTGCGAGCGCGTTACATTGCGCGTCAGTGTCAAAACCCGCGGAAAGAAAGACGACGCTCGTTGCGCTTTGATTGACAGTTAATGATTCGCTGGTGTGTAATAATTCACAGCGCGTTGAGTGGTCGTGCTGTGTTCAATGGCACTTCGATCGCACACTTTGTCAATATATCCACTTGGATATATTGCTCATTGCCTCTCGAGCAGAAATGGTATGGGAAACTACTCCCATTGATTTGGCGTACATCCATCTCCCACAAAAAATAGTCACAAAAATAGAACAGCGTAGCCCTAAACGAGATAATTTTGAAATATGCAAGATTGAACGAGATTTTATTTTGGGGAGGGTTACGCCATTGATGAACATGTTCCATCCTGTCTTCATCCCGATGGAATAACCACCATCCGCCTGTGAACGGTCCCATCAATGGCCGTTTGGTCAGTTATAAAAATTAACAAACCGCTCGAAACCATTTCAAATTGACAAAAGTTTGTGAATTTCAACCTGAGTAGAAAAGAGCAAAGGTTTTGAAATCTGTAATTTATTTTCAATGTTTCGAACATAATCTTTGCTTCCCAGCGTTGAAGTAAGTATATTTAAGATATTTTCAACTGCTTCTTTGAGTAACCACTAAAATATGAAATAACGCTTTGCAAAACGAATTTTATTTATTTTATTGCTAAACACGCAACAATTCGTAACCATTTCGGCATGCTAATGAACATAAGGACCAGATAAGAAAAGAGCTGCAAAGTCAGTGTTGTTTTTCATTTCGTTTGTTCCGGCTTCGAAAAAGATTTTCACTTTTTGTTCTAGAAGGTTTATACTTTAAATATGGAACGAAAATCTTTCATCTGCAATGTTCGTTTCATACTTTCCAAAAAGGTTTTCAATTTCGTTTCGAGGTAGGACGAAGAAAGAATTTCGGTTTCGTTCCGGAGACAAAAACAGAAACGATAATCCTCCGACAAAAAACAACGCTGACTCAACCAATACAATTTCATGTACACAGTTTAGCATCGACTTCGAGACAATATCGTTTTGCACCATTTTTTAACAATCTCACACCGATACGACAGTCGCCATTAAAAGGAAGACAAGGACCAGCGAATTCGTCATCTTCGCTAACCGATCCTTTACTGAGATCAGTATCTAATGTCGATAACTTGTTTGGTGATATAGGCGCGACAGCACCGACTGGCTGATCGCGCAGCATATTCATGGAAAGCAGCTGGACATCGTCTTCTGCAAATTACGAAAAATATCATAACCATGCAGTAGGATTCAAACAATTGAAGACAGAATAGCCCCTCCCCATAGCTTACCAGGGGCGGGAGGTTAGGATCCACCAAACTGGTCAAGAACCACTCGAACCAACAGGGGCGAAATATTGCAACTCCCAGCAAAAATAAGGTTCTCAAACCCCAGACACAGTCATTAGGCTCAACGAAGTAGGAGAATTGTATGACGACTCACTTTGCAATGTCAACTTTCCGAACTCTTCGCACGGTTGTGCCTCAGAAGGACACAAATCGAATTTCTCCGCATCGCAGGCGATGTGCCGCTTCCTTTGTCCAACATTCGATGCTCCACACCCACCCCATTCCATCCATTCTCCCAGTGTGACGTCAGCTTTTGGCGGGAGTTTTGAACTCGTTTGTAATGTTACTGACGCACTTGTGACAGCATATCCGCTACTGTCAACTGATTCGTATTCCTGCATTTTGTGAATCATTTCCTGATTTGTTACTGAATCATGCTCGATTCCGTCGTTGAGATAAGCGATATTCCGTTGAGTTGTAGGTAGTCTGTAGTTTGCTGATTCGAATTGCAGTATATTCTTGGTTACAGTAGGGCGTGATTCTGAATCACGATTAGGTCCATCTGTGAGATAAACCATTTTTTCCTGATTATAAGCTGCATCAAGCTGGCTATCCATGAGCAATGGCTGATGTTGAGATCGTCGAATAGTAAAACTTTTCACTTGGAGACCACCAGTTACTGATTGCGGTTCTTCTTCTTCATCAATTGCCACTATTTCAGTGAATATCGCGGCAGTGGTTGGAATCGGTGTATTTGTTGGTTCTTCAGTGGTGGGCGGGCCTTGAAGTAATTTCAAGACTTGCTCATCGTCCGGCAGAAATCCCTTCTTCTCCATGGAATGGAGTAGTGTTGGAGAAGCGAAATTCAAAGATTTGAATTTTCCGCTCAGAGGAGCAATCGCTGGCTTAATTTTTCTGAAAAAAATGGCTAACTGAAACCGAGAACTTGAAAAGTTGCAGGCATACCTTTTAGGATTTTCAAAATGGACACTTTAACTCCTTTAAAATCGGCGTCAATGACAGTGATTGAGTTGAGTTTTTGAGTGCACTTCAAATGTTGCGCATCGCACATTATTGCACTAGACTGACCAACCCTCAACGCGCTGCATATTTTATGAGTCACCCCTTGGCTGAGCATTTCCTAAAATTTACTCATTCTCACCTCGGTTTCAGTATTGTCTCTCTCGGCTTGCTCTTCGCTTTAAAATTGCGTTTTATAGCTGCCAAATTCTGATCATTGCGGTTGATCAATCGTTCGGATGGGAGTCGAGAGGTGGTGATCGGTTCGTCAAACTCGAACAGCGCCGTCGTCTCGCCATTGAGCTTTCTGTTGATTGCACCCGACGATAAACAGTTATCAATGCCGGCGTATTCAACGCGATTTGCTTCTTCTTGAGAAAAAAAGTCGGGCTCTGTCACGTGACTGGCGCTGTTCAGCATGCAGTTGAACGATTTTTCCTGAAAAAGGAACATAAGTATCGTGTATGATTGAATAATGCCCCCGGCACTAATATTTTGAGTCCTTGAAGGTAACCATCACTCTGAATTAGCCAAAAGAGCAGGGTCCCTGCTTTTTTGGGTTTATTTGAAAGGGGCTCCGAAAAGGGTGTTCTGTTCGGTCATACACGGTAATTATCAAAAGACAACGAGCCCCCCATCCCTTCATTTCAAACTGCATGAGGATCGGCACAAAATTCTCGACATTAATCAATGCAGCCGAGCGGAAAATTTAAAACAGCGTTGAGTGAAAAGAATACAAGCGATAGTGGCAGTTAGACTACTGTAGATAACGAAGTTTACATCGCGGGTCCTACCGTATTATTTAAATTTTAAACAATATTTGATATCGATTCTAAATTTAGCGTATCGAAGCATTCATGAACCGTACCTCGAGGAAGAACATTATTGATCGGCATTTGAAACCGAATCCAAGCTCTTCGGATTGAAAGCACAGTTCAATACAGTTCGGCATGCTGGAAACTGATTCTACGATCTCGCCAAAGCCGCGCATCACACGTTGCGAATGGCGCTCAATATCTCGACCGGCACAGAGCTTTACGAACTCTTCTGAAAATTCAATTGGATGCAATTAGAAATTAAGCATGAGCTGAAATCGAACAACATTAAGTTCAAGCTTTTTTGTTAGTTCGTAAAACCGAAATTTCAAAAACAGAGAAAGCCCAACGTTTTGAAAGCCACGATTTTTCGAAAACGAGAATCTCGGGTCTGCGTACAAGTTTTGCAAATCATGTTGTTCATACTGCTGCACATTGTGTTTAATGTGCCCTTTTCGGTTTCAGGCTACTTTTTGTTCTGTGTGTTGGTACACACGCGTTAGTGAGAATAAAATTGATAATTTGATAAGCTTGATAACTTATTAGCAAATTACTTACTTGCTAGGCAGGTCTTTTCGTAGTAAACGCTATTCTCTTGGCTGACAAGCACACCAAACCTCTGGGGCGCTGCTGCTTCATTAGACAGTATGCATGTCTGCGAATCTGGTTGGTAATCGATTGATAAGCACTGAAATGGTGCACCTTCTGGAGTCTGAAATGAAGGATATATTCGTTCAGCGCGAATCACACATGTAACCGGGGTCGAAAGTTGGGGGTTCAAGGAAAAATTTGCATAATCAGGGTAAAAAATTATTATAATCAGACAAAATAATTGAAAATTTTTATCTGATTATGCAATGCAAATTTTTATCATTTTCGGCCGATTCCAAGAAGTGGTTCAGGTTTTTTCTAGGATTGGTGGGGGTTACCTCTCCTAAACTCCATCCAGCTACATGAATGGTATGAATAATCGAGCATCGAAACGTAAGCGACAAGCCCGTACCATGGGTTGTTTTTGTTGGCGATAGGGACCGACAATAGATGATGTTTCGGGACAACATAGTTGTTGACAGTAATGACCACTAACTGCCGAAATATACCGTATACTACCCATATAATGTTGAAGTTGGGATCCCTTTTCTCACCTTGTTGGAAAGGCACGCGGACACACATGCAGCTTCGTTTATCGGAGAAATATCGGCTCCATCGTTGCCCACCAATTCCCACCCTTCAGCCCTTTGGAACATAGCATTGGTGCCGTCCTTGCAAGATTCTGTAGAACAAAATTTTTAGTGTAATTTTCAGTTTTTCAGGGCAGTTCTTTACCCTTCGGCTTCACAACCGGTTTATGTGTAGGGATCGGCGTTGCTGTTGGAAGCGGCGTGGCAGTTGGAATTGGCGTGGCTGTTGGAATCGGTGAACTGAGATCGTTAAAATCCAAGTCGGCGGCACCGAGGATGGCATTGGGCAACGTGATCTCATCGTTTTCGGGATTCCCTGAAGAAAGCAGTTAAATTTGCTGGGGAGACAAATGTTAAATTCAATTTTCTCATGCTGATTTTTGTTTTATGCGTAAAAATAAACGGTGAAAGTTTACACTGCAATGAAACAACTGGGTAGTCAGCAAAAACGACTCTTTACCGGGGCAGCCGGGTGAACCGCTTGGCTCGAAATATGTGTATCCTTGCAGTTTAACTAGCTTGCTTGGGGAAACGGTGGCGTCCGCAGGAAAAAGGTCGCAGATCATCAACTCATCCGCATACACCACTGATCGACAGATTTCTAATTTCTGGCAAAATGTCAAACAGTCGCTCTCCGAAATTCCGATTCTTCGCTCACTCGGCGCCGCGTTGACCAGAATACAACCACTGCAAATCAGTCATTTCATAATATCGTATATTAAGAATTGCAATATATCGTATGTACCGTATTTTAAGAAACAGTAAAATTAACAGTGTTAAATAGTGTAGAAATAAATAGTGTTACTGTTATTTCTATCGCTTACTTTGTGTTGTTATCTGTCTTACTACGTATGATACATTTCTTAAAATACGGTATTGGTATCGTGTTAAAGGAAATGCTTTGGTTAAATTTTGTCATCCTCTCCAAGCAGGGCAAGAAAAATGCTGTCGCATTAAGTGGCCATCTCCGTCTCCCAGCAGCGTTAAGTGAGTTGCCCTATGGTATAAATGCAACAAATGCTTTCCAAAATTGTTACGGATAGATCTTCTCCCTCCCTTGCCTGATCATTTCTGTTCAAGACTCCCATCTGGCATCACTGTATCAGTTGGAGAGTTTAAGCTTTAGCCTGAGCGAGCCTTGCCTAAAAATTACAGACAGATATGACCTACCGTTTCTCGAAAAAGCAGTCATTAGATTTAGCGACTTGATTGACTGGCAGGTCGCTGGTGTCCGAGGAGTTGAAATTTGGAAGACCAAACGCGAAGGTCTCTGGAGAAACTCCAGGAGGACCGTAGCTGGTGGGCCGTGCAATTGGCACGAATGGGGCGGGCGTCGCCACCGGTGTTGGAAGTGGTGGTGTCAGGTTTGTGTCAGCAAATGCTACAGCAGCGGGCGCTCGACCAGTGATACCTAATTAAAGATAACAGTATTATCAATGATATCGTCTCAGGGTCAGATCAAGAAGCCACAGTGACACCAGCAGCATAAAACGCTAGGTTCCTTTTGATTCCTGTCGGAGTTCAATTGAAAAATCGAATTGGAATGTGTTTGAATACAATAATTATCGGTTTTCGTTGGTGGCCTGAACCTGCTGGTGTGCCCTGTGAATTTTATATTTTGTACAGTTCATCCCAATTGCCCCTGTGGAATCCATCTTAGCTCTTCACCAGCAGAAACCTACTCTCAAACTACCGTAATTACTTTCGCAAAGAAAACCGCTACCACTTTGCTTCACTTTCTTGACTTTTAGCTTCTTTGCAAATGATGCGTTGTCCAGTTCTTCGTTCTTTATTTTTTTTCTCGGTTTCGGGTCAACTGTCATTATAGACGACGCAGGAATTGCCTTCGCAGGTCCCTGTGTAACTCCACCGAATGGCAAGGGTTTCACCTGAATGATTCTGGCATCAGTTGCTTTTAGATTTGGGGAGTACGTACCTCAGATATAGGTGTTTGTACCCTACCAATGCTCAGCCGATATCGTTAAGACAAGGATCTGACCGATATTTGCATCATAAATTGCTTTATATATGAAGCATTCACGTCACGTAGCGGCAGAAATAAATTTTAGGTTCACATCAGATACTATCGGGTTCTGTAACACTTGGGATACCGATATCGGTGAGCGGCCATGGCTTTCTGCCTCGCCATCTGTAGGGCAAACTGAAACCTGTTCTGTACTATTCGGATCCGCCGTAACCACCAGACGGGTCGTTTCAGAACATACCTATCAGTGAACCCCTCAAAAAAATACGCTTGTACCGAGGCCATGCCATGTCACGATGATTCATTCTCCTGTGCTTCGTTATGGCGCCCTTCTCGGCAATGCGCCCCCTTTGCATTTGTGAAGAGCTTCTTGGCGCTGTTTTCTGTTTGACGCCCCATGCTTTAGCATAATCAGCGCAACCGATGGCACTGTTTTGCTCGTACCTCCAGGCACCCGACTCATGCCCACCTCAGACTGTACCTGTATTAGCATGTGCGTGCCATTGGACCAGGTCCCGAACGGACTATCCTTATTGGGACGATCAGTCTCTGTGACGGCCGGACGCGGGAATACCGGTTCGCCTTCCTTGCAGCAATATTCGACGTTCAGCGGCAGGCCATCCGGACCTATTCCGTAAGCTTCGGGTGGCACTAGTGAAGGACCCGAAGACTGCGGTGGCGGCTCTGGATGTGGAAGTGGAGCATCCGGACTGGCATTAAATTCGATTGCTTGGGGAGGCGGCTCTGGTTGTGGAAATTGAGTTGAACCGGCTAAGAATTTAATGGCTTGCGAAGGCGGAGTCTCCGGAAATTGTTCACCTGAAATGAAGCCTGTGCTAATTCATAAACCTGCTGATAGGCTCTATACGCTAATTGGAAGACGGTCAAGCTAGAATACCGCTCACTTTTCCCGCTTTATTTCAATCTACGCATAACGATGATGCGCGAAAGAATACATTACTCTTGTTAAGCCGCCCTTCAAGTAGCGTAGGGGAAGCTTGTGGTCATAGCAAAGAACAAAGACTGTAATAGGATCGAGGTAGTGCCATGCGCAGGGGGCGTGGGAACGACGTTTTCGGCCGCCCGGAAAAAAGATAGTGGTCTTCGCTTATCATTTTTTGAAACGCACCCTCCCCGTCTTTGCAGTCCCCGCAGTTGATCGGGTCTTCACATGCTACTGGGAGGGGTAACATTTATAAATTTTTAATTTACCCGAAAATTCAATCGCCTGCGGAGGAGGTGTCGGCGGGAAAGATGCTTGTTGCTCTTGCTCCAGTATGTTCGGCTCAAAAATGCGTGGGTCGACCGCAGCATCTTGCCCTTGAATAATTTGCGCAGCTCCTTGATTAACGTTTTCCGTTCCAATACGACCATGAAATCTGGGCTCGCTTGTCGATGCCTGCTTTTCTTTGCCACGTTGGGTTGTAAGAGTCGGAGATGCGATCGTTTCAGGTTGTTGAATTCTCGTAATTTTTGTTTCAGATTGGCTTCCTGCGTTCACTTCTTGTGTTGGGATTAACCTCGGATCTGCGACAATGTTATCCTGTACAGTTTGCGCTAAGTTTGGAGGAGATAAAAAGGGCATTCGCAAAGGTGGACTCTGTACTGCACCATAACCGCCAGGATTCAGTACTGGCGCTTGATTTGGAAATGGAAGTCCAATATAGCCGCCAGTATTGTAGCCTGATTCAGGGACAGTTTGACCACCAGTCTGGAATAGTGCAGGATTCGTGGGTGGAGCTTGAACCGGTGGCATTGGCTGCTTCTTGGTTGTAAATTGCTCCGGCAGTCGCTGATTGGTCAAATCGACTCCTGATGCCTGATTCAAGTGCGCATTCGCTTGGGGACCCGGCTGCGCTCGAACGCCAGCAGCTTGGTAATAGGCCGTAATGAAGCCGCTGTTAGAGCTCTCTCTATAGATAGCCTGACCACCTGCCTTGTAACCAATCAGACCGTCAGATTTTGTCGATAAATATGCACTGTTATCTGGTACTCTGGGACGATTTGGCAAAGGTTCATCGGTCGTTGGCAGAAATCGAATGAATGGATCAGCGCTTCGAGCTGTAGCTGTATTCGTTTTCTGCGTGGCTTCATTTTGGAAAGGCAAGTTTCCCCTTGGTTGCTCTGACAAAGTCAGATTTTCTGTCTTCTGAGATGATGCTGATTCATTCTGCTCAAAGGTTGAGTTGTCGGTCTTGTTATCCATCAATGAAATAGCGGGCGCTTTGACACTGACGGTTGTGCGGTATTGTTTCGTTTCTGATTGGTTGCTACTTGCATTTTGCGATGTCCCATTGCGAAAACCATACACTAAGAGAGGCGGCGGTTCTGTAGCATCATTATCAAGCGCTTCGTTTTCTTCTTCTAAGAGTGATGCTGTTGCTAATTCTTGCGAAGGAGTATTTTCCTCATCATCTGACGCAGTGTCATCATCTGATCCCTGATTAAAGGTGGTAGAAGTCTCAATCCAAAATGGCGTAGTAGGAGTGACTGGAAAATCCGTGGTGCTTTCGCCCGGATTCGAATCGTCAGTCTTGGGCAAGTCGGGTGGAAACACATCGCTAATTTCTGCCCTGATGTTTGATCCTTCACTATCCCCTGATTCAGGTTCAAACGTCTCAATCGGGGACCATCCGCTGCTTACGCTTATCAATGGCGCCAAATTTGGATGATTTTCTTCGGCATTTTTGCTGTCGTCCACAAAATTTTCATTTGCCTTAACTCTTGCATTATTCTCAGAAAAATTAGCAAAGGGCCACAGACTCGTTTTCATTTCTTCGTGAGTCATTGGAATAATAGTGACTTTCCCTTTGACTTTCGGTACTTTCTTCCTCTTATTCTTTTTCTCGGCTTCAGGATGGTACTTTTCTTTTTGCGGTCGAAACATCTTCGCGGGAGCCAAATTGACAGGAAACGGCAGACCGATTCTATCGAGATCGTCTTCGTTATTAACGCCCAAACGCATCAGCTGTTTCTGAATCAGGGATTTCGGCAAGGGATAGTCGACGATGGAAATACCCTAAAAATTGCAGATTATTTGACAAGGATTTTGGGCTCATGAGCTTGTCCCGCACGGGCCTATTTCGCTACAGATTTGCGATGATGAATTGAAATTTAAGCAGAAATACATTATATTAACAGAATACAGTAAATACAATAATCAAAAATTTATTTACAACTGTAAATGGAATTTCTCATTATTGTAGGCAAATTACAATTCGCCGTTGTAATTTTATTGCAAAATGGACCCCAGACGGGCAATCCGTTGATCCGAGTTCGAGTCACGCGGATGCTAGCGGATTTTTGCATTAGTACCGTCAAATAAAATGATTCGATTACCTGATCGTTGATGTCCTCGTATTCGTAGGGAGAATCGCTAACGATCAGTTCGTTCAGCGATTTTGGTGTCGGGAACGGCTCGACCGTCGAATTAATCGGTGGTGGGCTTGGCGGTAACATAATCGAGTGGTCTTGGATATCCTGACGTCTAGGCACTTCCCTCCGTTCTTGCGCTCCTGGTCCAATGTTGATGACAATCTCAGGTTCTCTTCGATTAAGATCTAAATAGGACTTGTCAAAATACAGTTTGGGCAACAAATGATCAACATCAAGCAAGCAGCAAAGATACTACGAAGCCAGGAGAGAAAGTACACCCACCTCTGTATAACCCTGTATCAGTTCCTTATTATGATTAAAGCCAATGAAGCTAAAGCTACGGGGCCCTCTAACTCCAGGTAGTACAAAGAGCGTATAATGGGTCTCTGAGGGCCACGCGCAGTAGAACTGAGGCTCCAAGCTTCGGGCCCGCGATCCCCTTAATCCGGCCCTACCTGTACATTACAGGGGTCGCATTGGACTGGTACGTACATCGCCTGACTGTTTCGATGAGCCGACCTCTGGGATTGCATACTGGAGCCAAAAATATAACTAACCAGCCATTTTTGCTCCCCAAACGCTGGAGACTTCAGGTGGCAACAAGCGTTTTTCCGCTACGGCCGCCTTCGTAGAACCGATTCCAGCAAGCAGAATAGGAAACAGCACCAGCATACCTGCTTTTATACCTATTGCGCTCGTCATCTTTAAAATAACTGAAAAGATAAGAAAATGGTATGATTTTACTGAAATGAACAAGAACAACTATTAGACATTTCTAAGCCGTCCATTTGGGCAATAAAAGGGAGGCTGGAGGAATGAGCGCTAACAAAGAAAAGCACGAAATTGTCAATATTTGGAGCTGCAAATCATTATAGAACGTTCTAACCAGAATTTGACGGTTTTCATACCTAGAAAAACATTCAGATTTTTCCAAACTGATGATTCTACAATCTAATTACTGTAATTTTTCCCTAGCTAAACGGTACATCAGTAAACTTGGTTCAGCTATCTACTTCTATTACAGTAATTATCGTTATTTGACCACAGGTAGGCACCAGTTAGATACCTAAGGGTATAGACCCAAAAATTATAGTCCTAACAAGAGTTAATTTCAAATTGGGGTTCTCCGAGTACAAAACTTTTCTGGGATTTCACCGAGTTTACGCTTTTTCTGGGTTTTCGTGGGGTACCAAACACCCAAGCCCTTACGTGAAAAAGCGTCCGTAATAGACAGCAAACGAGCCGACAACAGAAGTTTCAATGACCTAGAACGAAATTGCCATTTTTCTTCTTTATCTCTTTTTCAGATCGTCGTTGTTGACTTATACAACTGGACACGCTCGGCGATTCCGCAAAATCGGCCACTCGAGTCGGTCCGGCAGAAGAATATGATTGGCCGAATGAGGAAGCGACTGATCGAGTCAAGGGCGCGTTCGGCCAGGAAATGAGCGGCCGCTCGGGCTGAAAAGCGAATATCTGTGCCGAGTTCGGGTCACGGGCGGCGACGGCGGCGGCTGACGGCGGGCGGATCGGATCGGATCACCGCCGCTACCAGCGAAGGATATGGTCTTTTAACTTATGACGGACAGTCGCCATCCGCCGGTTGGTTATACCATCGACGACCGTCGGGCCGACAGGCCACCGCGCCTTACTTTCACTCGCCGCCAATACGACAAGTTTGCACAGTAGATTGACCAGTTCTCTTTTCGTTTCTCAAGCAGCAGAAGAATGACGACCCCCCATCATTCATTCTAGTTATGATTTGTATACTGTACATCTTCCTACCAGTTCTACAAGGTTTCTTTGCCGTTTATCCCAAACTCGGGACCAGACTCTGTATGGTTCGCACTTTACCAAACAAACGGACGAACATTTAAACGACATTTAATGACAGTAGCACCAAAAGAGATGGGCGCTGGTTGGGTGCCGAT
>JAQGAX010001192.1:0-12002 GCA_034698105.1 Plectus exinocaudatus | reverse complement strand
TGCAGTTGCACAATTTCCTAATTAAGTCGATGCGACATTCAGCGATACAAACTTCGAATGTCTTGCTAACACTGCATCTTGAAGCGGCTAAAGCATGGTATCTAGCGTGCACGATAATTTTCACGCTATTCGATTCAGAAAATTGAGTCTCGATTAGTTCATCATAATTCATACGCCAGCGCAGCCCAGTTACGTTACGACCGGAAAATGATACTGCCAATATCCTAAATATAGAATGCCGTATACAATCTAATAGACCAATACCTCTTTTATTGAACTCTGCGACTGATCAAAGGCAATTATGTGTTATTTATCTTTATTAAAGGGACCCTGAAGTGAAAAAAAACTATGCGGCTATTTACTAATTCGAGAATGGGTATTTCGGAAATCGACTTTATGTTCGCCAATGCGGCTTAGTTCAGCTTTAAATCGCGCTTAAAGCTCGTTTTCGCGCGCGAGTGCGTTGTAACGAAGGGACGATATTATAGCACTTGCGGGACTCAAATAGCACAAAGCGCGACGTTCCACCGCATTACTGTATCAGATTCCGATACCACGCGTTAGTAGTAGGTTAGTAGGAGGAGTTCTGATATTGCCCATTGTATATCTGATATTACCTCGACGATCAGGCGCGCGTGGTATCGGAATCTGATACAGTAATGCGGTGGAACGTCGCGCTTTGTGCTATTTGAGTCCCGCAAGAGCTGCAATATCGTTCCTTCGTTGCAACGCATTCGCGCGCGAAAACGAACTTTAAGCGCGATTTGAAGCTGAATTAAGCCGCATTGGCGAAAATAAAATCGATTTCTGAAATACCCACTCGAATTAGTAAAAAGCCGCATAGTTTTTTCACTTCAGGGTCCCTTTAAGCAAAACGAAACGCTAACATTGATCACTTTAATTTCTTTTTCTCCGCTTTGTTTTCAGAAACCTGTGCGCTGAAGTAAGTCAAGAGCGAAAGAGTTTTATCGCTTTAGGGCCCCTTTAGTTCTGAAACTGGATATGTTAACTGATTAACGTAGTTGGCCACATCAAGCAAAAATAAACTTAAAAATGAATCACCTTGTCGCGTTTTCATCATTATGCGCTTTTATTAAGATCGCCTGCTTTTCATTTTGAAATGGGTAACGTTCCAAGCGAATTTGGTAACAAATTGTTTCCCTTTCAACGCTAGTCATTTCACCGATCGGAATTACTGTTTCATTCTCAGCGTTCGCATCGCCTTCGCTTCGACCATTTGCCACAGATTGTGATGCCATTAGTTCATTTATATCGCTCATCTGCAGTTCATTCAAGAATTTTATATTTTCAAGCAGCGAAAGATTGAATCGAAAGCCCTCCCCCGTCGGCCTGCTCACAGATCCTCAGGGGACACCTTCACAAAACTGTTGTAGTCAAAAATTGTTATAATTACCGCACAATTAAAGCACTTACCGTAATTGAAATATTCACGCACTTACAAATTTCCACTTGCCATTACTGTATTTATTCTATTATAAGCGCAATCACCAATAGAGGCGCAGGGTAGCAAGACATCGAAAAAATAGGTATGCATGGACTTTCATCAGATATTCATTCACCGCTATCAATGAGATATGTTTTAAAAGGAAGCGAGCGGCGCTTACGCACGTGGAGTGTGCATGCTGATAAAACGCTCGCATTTTGCTTTATTTGCAGATCTATCTGAGCATACCTGTAACCGAAGTCCGAAGTCAGGGGGGTCTGGACCTTCTCGGAGGGGGGGTCCGACCCCTGGCTGGGGGAGGGGGCGACCCCCTGGATCTCCCTGGTTACAGGTTTGGACCTGAGCATGAAAAAGCTTTAAGCCCCAAGTGTAGTCCGTGGTCCCCTTCTCCTTTTTTCCATGTTTTGCATAGCGGACGGAAAATCAATATTTGCACTGTTTTAATGGAAGGCAGAGAAGAGGACCACGGAATACAAATACTGCCTTAGGAAATACAAAAAGTCATCAACAAGCAATGATCGAAAAATAAAAGTACAGTCTCTATAGGGCGCGAGGCAGCGCATGATATAAAATTGGAGACGCATGCGCCTATATTCTGGGCCGTTCCAACAGTTGTGCTGACTGTGCTGAAGCACAGAGGGGGCGAACACTCTGAGGGGGGGGCGGGATCCGGAAGGGGTCGGACCCCTGGCCGGAGGGGGGTTACCCCCCTGGTTACAAGTATGGTGTGCCCGCTGTTCAAAGATAGTAAACAGTTCCTCGAACTAAACACTACATTGCACCTTTCTTACCTGGTTGTCTATTAAAATAAAGATAACGCTGCTGCTACGAAGCGATACATGCACAATAATAAGTATGGGCCCCAAGGTACTCCCACTTCAGAGGTGGGCAAGGGTTTTTGTCTGGGTTGCTCGAAAATTTTTGGGAGGGTGCGCACCCCTGTATATGAATGATGTTCAAAATTAGTGAAATAAACAAAAACAAACCTCACGGCCAAATTTCTGGCGCAATTCATAAACAGAAATGCCAAAGATTTGCATTTGATTCTCCAAATACAAAATCGCTAAGTACAGATCCTGCCCCAATCTAGCAAAATGTCGTGGCAGCGATGAGTCGTCGGCAGAACGGTCACTCAAATCGATCGAACCGAATATATTCGTTTCTAGTTCAGTGAGCGAATATAAATACGTATGGACGACAAAACGCATGTTGTGAGTCCAAGTGTGCAGGTATAGAAAATTATCTTTAGAGAAGCTTCTTTGATTAAAATTATCTTCGATTTTCTCTTGATAAAATATGGCTGAATGATGAGAATTTTTGCCCATCGAACTACTGGGGCGAACCTGTAACATAATAATTACCGGGGTTCCCCGTAAATAAGCCCAATGGTTCTATTTTCGGTTTTCTTCCCCGAGAAAAGGCCCATGGGCTTGTTTTAGGAAATAACATTTTTGATAATCTACCAATAGTATTATTGAAATATTCTGTACTATGAATGCATGTTACGATGCGAATCTCAAAACCGTGCAAAAATGAAGACAAAATTTATCAATTACGGGGGGAAATTCTGCCAAAAATTGAGATATTTTTTTTAATTAGTCCGTTTGGGCAGTAGTTTTAGTGACGATATGATACCTTTTTATTGGTTAATGAATTACTGTATGTTTATGTTGATATACTGTAGTATAACGTTTGATAATTATACCAGAGACGCAAAAGCATTAATTTAACCAAAAGGAAAAGAAATTGCATTCCCCGATAATAAGCCCATGGGCTTATTTATGGATCAAATATTTTTCTCAAAAATGCCCATTTCCCGATAATAAGCCCTGGGTTTATTTACGGGGCACCCCGGTAGGTATTTTAGTTTTCTCGATTATTTACAGATTGAAAAAAATTTTCCTGGTGGAACTTTTATGCAGCTTGTGCAAACTTATTATGCATCGTCGGAGTTGCCCATCAGATAGAAATTTCTCATTGGCGCATCAGACAAAAATTTTTAGATACGGCCTGAAACATTTGTGTACTAAATTTGATCTTACCCATCCGCACTTTTTGATGCTTTCCCTGTAAAATGTAAACTTTCGTTCAAGGCTAAGCGGTACCAAATGAGTTTCTGTGCTTGTTTTCAATACCATACTCAAAGCATATCTGTAACCATACCTGTAACTAGGGGGTCTAGTGGGATCGGACCCCTCTGGACTGACCCCCCCCCCCCCCCCCAGAAAGTCCAGAAAACAATTTCGCCACGTAGTGGCGAAAAAAATTTTGGCGATTATTTTGATTTCGCGCCGAAATCCCGACACGAAGGTACCCCCCCCCCCCCGGCCACGGACACCAGTTACAGGTATGCCTGTAACCGAGGTCCGAAGTCAGGGGGGTCTTGACCTTTTCAGGGAGGGTCAGGCCTGGGGGTCCAAGGGGGGGTAGGACCCCTGGTTGGGGGAGGGGGTGACCCCCCTGGACCCCCTGGTTACAGGTATGACTCAAAGAAACAATGAGTAACAGACATAACTAATTTCGTTTATATCGAATTTGTCTCTAATTTTATAAAATTTTTAAATGTATAATATTAAATTGGATATCCTATTTCCCTTGCCCCGGTAGCCATATCGACCTACACCTTCCATTATGACAGGTTGCTTCCATTTCCATTTCCATTGAAACAAATACGTATTTTAACATGCACTGTACCGTAATGCAGACAGTAGAAGTTGGCAAAGCGATTGGCTGATTGATAACCAACTGCATCACTGATTCGGTCTTTTGTTCTTGATAGCGCTCAATTATGGGAACTGTCATTTCTATTGTCAAGTAAATAAAATAGGCAATGACAGAAGCGTTTAAAATTATTTCTGCTATCCATTGGGCTTTACGTGAGCGAGTCCACTCTGTACCACTTTCGATATTTAAGAATTTTTGAGCAGCGCACGTAAACTTCTTCGCAAAACTTCTTTCTTGGACATTTGTCGAGGTGTTCGCTTGAAGTTCTTCGGAAATTGATATTTGTACATTACCGGATAATTTCTTTTTACTAATTTTAGATATCAGGAACAGCAATAATTCCGCAGTCATTTTGAAAATGAAACGCACCAAATCGAACAAGCTGTATCCTAAAAGGAATCCAACGATACCACCTACTGTTCCCAGAAAGCTTTCAAACGACCATTCCAGGCGCTCTTCAAATATTTCGCAGTTCATGTTTTGAAAAAAGATGGATAATTGTGTAAAGCTGAAGGCTAAGTGTCCCTTGGTGGTTGGTTTAATTAGAACACTCCGACGTTCGCATGGCTTTAGACAACGGCTAACACATGCCAGTTCGTTTCCAATGGGCTGGCTGATGTTCAAGCAAGAATTATACTGCTGCATACTACAGAAGTGTTGTACAGACATCTGAAAGTCAAGGATGAAATGAGAAAATTTTAACATATAAGAGTATGCGTGACTGAAAATTGACCATATTTTGTTCGCTCATTGCAGAGTTACAGTGGATATCGTATATATCGGTATCGGTTATAACTAGTATTGCGACGGTACGGTATAATTACCTTATAATAAGGTATAAATTTCGTACAATGCGGTATCTTCAACGCATAATGAAGTTGTTTGTAGCCGTCAAAGAGTCGGCAGGCACAATATCCGGAAATAGGCTAATCAATGCACATTAAAATTGATTCTTTGTTTTAGGTCAAAGAACAGTCTCAGTTTTCTATGTCAGCGCGCATAATTTTGTGTGGTGATCTGTTTAGATCTGCAGACCAATTTTTATTTATAATTCTGGTATTTGCTTTTAAACCGGTCGAAATCCGCCGGCTCTTCAAATATCGGTATAAACGATTTTCACTGTATCAGAATCAAGCAAAATCAAGACATATCCCGAGATTTATACATTACGAACAACGGTGGTCGACTTCGATTTTTCTTCGATCAGGGCCGAATCAAAGTTGAGGCACACTAGGCACTTGCCTCGGATCCGTGATACAGCATAGCACCAGAGGGGGCTCCGTGAAGTTCCTGGTCACTAGTATGCTGGATACTATTTGCGTTTAGGACATGTGTTCGAAGGCATGTGTTCGAGGGGCAAAGTGTTCGAGGTAAAAGTGTTCGAGGAAAAAAGTGTTCGAGGGACAAAGTGTTCGAGAAGCAATCTGTTCGAGGAGCAATATGTTCGAGGAGCAAAGTGTTCGAGGAGCAATATGTTCGAGGAGCAAAGTATTCGAGGAAAAAAGTGTTCGAGAAACAAAGTGTTCGAGGTCTATAGTTGCAATGGGCATGAGTGTCGCTGGGCAATTTGTTCAAAAAGTTTATGTTAAACTTTATGAAGAAGAATAGACATATTGATAAAAGTACAAAAGAGATACGCACATAGTAAGCTACAAGTAAAACACAATTGTCGCAGAATAGGCATATTGATATAGAAAACCGAGCAAGCAAAAACTATAAGTAAAACACAATCGCCATACTTTTCATCGTGATGGAAGAACAAGAGGCTTAATGTTTACAACTCCACTACTTCGTTTTTTGCTCTGTTGGCATCCCATCCGATCTGGCAAGTCAAGTAACGTTACGCTGGGTTACTACTTGGATCGAACCTTGTTTTGTACGCACACCTTTTGGTACAGAATTAGTGTTTCTACCTCCTCCCCACATGGCGGAGAGGTGCGCACTCGGGGATTACATTCTGCTCCATTTTTTTATCATCTCGAACACTTTGTTTCTCGAACACTTTATCCCTCGAACACTTTGCTCCTCGAACATATTGCTCCTCGAACAGATTGCTTCTCGAACACTTTGTCCCTCGAACACTTTTACCTCGAACACCTCGAACACATGCCTTCGAACACTTGTCCGTATACGTACTATTTTCCTATCAATTCGTAAAATATATCGTGCATTTTCATCATTTTCATCAGCGCTTGTTCTTACTTTAATGCAAAAGTAACAGAATTGCTCCTGTCGAACAAAAAATCAACACTTATTCATACGTAGCTCCAGGGGGGAGGGGTTATTGGTAGCATGAAACATTTTCGCCACGAAGTGGCGAAAAAAATTGGGGTTTATTGTTGATAGATTGGAGGTTTTTGGTCGTTTTTGTATGGCCGGCCCACGGGCCTGGGCCGAACCAGTGGAAGGTGCACCGAGCCCGAGCCTAAAAAAATTTTGCGGGCCGGGCCGAATTTTAGAAAAATATCCGGGCCGGCCCGTGCGCATCACTGATATAAATCCATTTGTGCGCTTCCAAAATTAATTTTTAAAATTTAAATTTTCAAAAATACGCCCCGGGGGGCCTATTTTCGAGAAAACCCGGTAGTTTGTTTTCTAAAGTGATGGTCAAACTGACCGTATTCTCGTTTACCGAAGCAACACTCGCCCAAGTTGTGGGTGTACAATTGCAGAGTTCCTGAATCAAGTTGATGCGGCAGTTCACTTGACAGTCTTCCAATGTCATCTCTGCGCTACAGCGCTCCAGGCCGTTTGCCTCAGGAAGGGTACGGTAAACAGATAATTGTATCGGTACGCTTGCAAGCACACCAAATGGTTCACCATAGTAAACTGAATCGACCATCGCCACACGATCATTATCAACGTTAAATCGATTGAGAAAATCCACTGTCAACCAAATATGATATCCGAAAAAAGGCTTCAATTTTTTACGGTATCGCTTGGCGCGAAATCCAATTCGATTCAAACAGTAGTAACTGTTAGTTATTACCCTTTTGGTCTGTAAACCTCTTATCTTATACACCATACGGGGCAGACCTGATGGGGGTTGCGCAACCCCCCCCCCAGACGGATCTGCAACATTGACCAAAAGATCTGCGGGTTGCAAAATTTTTTATGACGGTAAAGTGGGAGCATATTGTTGACGACCTTTTTTTTAAATAAAAAGTCGCCGAAAATTGAATTTTCGAACAAATTTACACTAGATATTATTGAGGGTTGAATCTGGGGGGGGGGCGGTTGCGCAACCCCCCCCCCCCCCCCCCCCCGCCAATTGGTGCCCACCTCTGATACGGGGTTGTTCGTTGACAAATTTTCGCTAAACGAAATCTTGCATTCGGCGATATCTATTGTAGGAACAAAATACATGCAGCATAAATTCTCTGCAAGTAGCCCTGCCGCAATAATACGCGAAATGAAATAACTTTCAAGCAACGAGCACTTTTTCTATCCGTTGTTAGGAACTAACCAATATAATTACCCTCTAAACACAAGTAACTGCGTGAACGAGCGCCCGTTACAAAAAAAAGTCATTTCCTTTCTCGTACGAATGCGGCAGCGTTAATCGCAAGTTGCCGAAAATTTGCATAACTTTTGAAATCCTACACACCAAGCGATTCCGTAATGACCTTTGGATCTGGCAAGTATTGCGCCGATAGCTCAATTGAAATACTATCTGTTAAGCCAATCGGATATTCGGAAAATTTCATTTCGTAGCAGATCTGCGCTTCACTGACAAATTTTGTGCGAGTGATGTTGATATTAGCGATAGTATCGAAGTCACTGACACTTATTCGCCGAGAGGATAAAGAATAGAGTGCAGCCACTTCGCTCCCAAATTTCTGCCGTAGCTCATCCACTGTGACATTTAATTTAACTAGTCGTGTTTCTAGAACATTCAGCGCAGTTCTTAAATCGTCGTCGTCTGTCTTTCTTTCGTCACAACGAAATGGTCTTCCTATGTCAAACATTTCGCAGTGTGAGATGTTGTTCAAGTAGGCGTGAACGACGTTAATCATTGAGTTCGTCCAATTTGAACCCACATCGAGGAAAACTTCCTTATTTAAGTTTGCGTCGTTAAAATGCTGCATTAAATCAAATGACAAATTTCTTGCCTCATCTGCAGCTGAGGAATAATAATTGTCCAGTAATCCAAAATAAAGCGGCAAACATAAAGTGGAGTCTGGAACTGCCATTGTTTTGTTAAATTGAACATTCAAAAGAGTTATTGTGTTTCGGGTGACCAATAAATCGAACAATTGAAGCGATAGAATAATTGACGCAATCGCCAACAAAATCCACAGAAATATCCACGTAATGTGTACCAGCACCAGTTTGGGCGCATGAAGAGCAAAATGAATGAACTGAGCCATTGATTTTCTGAAATTTTGAAAAAGCTACAGTGCCTGCGTAATTGATTGTCATGAATCCAAAGTGTTCAAATGATGAATATTTGGAAACAGAATTACTACGCCCCTGTGAGTAGCGCTGTCGCATTCATAAGCAACAAAAATGGCTTCCTAGCAACGAACCGTTCCCGCGCTGTCGCGTAGCGCGTGCTACAACACCAGAAGAATTGCTTAGCGCAGTGTAATTTTGTGATAGATTGGCGCGAGGTGTAAGCATCTGCAGTAGTTTTTTATGTGGACCGCCAACCGTTTGCGCACGGCTTCGAGCCAAATGGGATATTCTGAGAGCCGAACTGGCCCACGGAGTTCGGCCTGTATATTACTGAGACGCTCCAGCTGCTCAGTACAGACAAAAACAGAGCCTGGCCAAGAGGTTCGGAACAACTGTGTCTGTCCCGCTATGTAATAGCTTGCTGATACCGTAGTTGGTCAATAAAGGCTTATATGTGCGATAATGTGATGCACACCCCAACATGAACCACAGACAAGCAATAACTGACTGAACCACCTGCTACAAAGAGTTACAGTAATTACTCCTGTTGTACGAAGGGTGGCAGCTTTCGTCACAACATGCGCCGTTGTCAAGAAATACTTTAGTAACTAGGCGAAGGAGCGCTCGTTGCCTGCATACATGTAAGTAGGGGTACCTAGGGGGTACCTTAGCTCCCCAATCTGAGTAAAAAGCCTGAACCCCCATGGAAATCGGTCGAAAATTTGCATAATCAGACAAAAAATCAAAAGATTTTGAATTACCGCTCCAAAAAGTTGCCTGATTATGGTAATTTTGACGCTGATTATGCAATTTTTTTCCTGAACCCTCCCCCAACTTTCGACACCTGTTACATGTATGGTTGCAGGAAGTTGTTTCCTGTTGAATGGGGCAGCGCTACCATAAGTACTATATGAAACACAGCATGGGCTTTGTCGGACTCTATGTCGCCCCTAATGGTGCGTGGAAGTACGACAAACAGCCAACTTTCAGTCATCAAGCACCTTTCTTTCGTTCGACGACAAAATGAACTTTTCTGCTGAGTAATCGAGCTCGCCAAAACGAGAGCTGCGAACAAATACAGAAGAGTGTTTGCCAAAAATCATTGATTTCGGTGGGCCGGGGCGCCAAATATGAAAAACCGTTTAGATAAAAAAATTTGCTGAACATTTTTTGCATTCGCGCGCAATATACAGGGTGGGTGAAAAGTGTATAGTGAACTTTGTTTCTAAATGGTACGGTCAGGATTGTACCAATTGAGCTGAAACTCGGTACTTTTATTCTCACACGCTTGCGGTTTTTTTCAAAAAACAATTCGTTTAATTTGGTTCAATTATCGACTTTTTTCGACTTTATCGACGATTTGGTCGACTAATGGCAAAACAAAAAACTTTTGAATTCACGCGATTGCCTGCACATTGCGTTGAATATGGTATGGTATTACACTTTTGCGGCCCGCGCGAGCAATCAATCGCGCGCCGGAGGCCGAAAAAAACCTGAACCCCCTCTACTTTCGAAAAAAAAACCTGAACCCCCCTACTTTCGCCACCTGTTACATGTATGTCCTGTAGTAGTTTGGCAATTCCAAAATGTTGCAAACCTGATTCTCATTGATGCGCCTGGAGCTAAGCATGCGATACTCACGGCTCTGAGTTGGGTGTGGTTGACTGTACTTACGGGAGGAAATGTAATTTCCTGAATATTTTTAAGAATTTCGCTGGATAAACTGTTTGGGGTGGGGATAGCTGAAAGTGTTACAAAAGTTGACCATTTTGTATTTAGTAATTAGTTTAATAATTTTTTCCGAAAATTATATAGCAAGCAAATAATTAATTTAGTAAATTTAGTTAAGCTAAATTAGCTATAATTTACTAATAGTTGAGGCATTTTTATTTAGTCTGAGTAATCATTTTACAAAGTAGAGCTACAGTAGAAACCGGATATATGAGGGAATCAGGGAAAATGGAAAAAGTTCTCTTATATCCGGTTTTTACTGTACGTATTTAGTAATAAATCTAATATTATTTGCAACACTGGTGGCTGAGCATTATCTCCATGTAAGATGGACGGAGAAATGTTACTTGAAGGGGTTGCAGAACTTTTTGGGGTCTAGCCAGCAGCACTAGCTTGCAGCAGAAGAACAATTTTAATGTTAAAAAGTCAGAACCTTGGCCTTCTTTTCCGCTCAAGAGAAACCTTCCTTTTCTTGCGGTGTAGGCCAGTCTCTCTATCCAAATTATCAACAAGTTTCCTTCTGTGAGCTTTTGCGAATGTTTTGAACATTGATATAATGTATGCTAAAGTGCTCAACAAGTCTAATCCAAGCCATAACCCAATTGCACCACCTAAATCTCCAACGAATGACGCGAAAGTCCATTCATATGTTTCTTCGTAGACAGGCGAATCGAAGTTAACAAGCGTCAGATGGACTTGAACATAGGTACTGTTCGCGCTGCCGATTTCCGGTGAACGTAATTTAACAAGATCAAAAATTCTACTCTCGCATAATCCAGGGCAGCGGTTCTCGCAGTAAACTCGATTGTCTTCTTCATCTGTAGTGAGGTTGTTTAAGCATGTACGATAATCTGCTAATTGGCACTCGTACTTCATTGAGTTAGTTGTCTGCAAGTAAGCTAAAGCTTTGTATCATAAATTTTCTTTCATTCAGGTTTCGCGGCGGTCCTTTCGTCAGTTTGTGCATATTCATAAACTCTTCAGTAATGAATGTATCATCTTATGAGGCCCTTGGGGATTACAGAACCCATAAATCCATAAATCTACCATGAACGATATTTATGTTCTGCCCTAGTGTCTGACGAAAGTATAAGATTTTCTCGAAAATAAGCCCCACTTCAGAGGTGCGCATAGGGGGTACAAGGGTACGTACCCCTAGAAGTAGGTGATTTTGGCGCTCAGGCGTTAGGGGGTTAAAAGCTTTTTCAGAGGGTAGGCATACTTGTAACCGATGTCAGAGGCCAGGGGGTTTGGAACTTCTCGGGGGGGGGAGGGGGAAGATACCAGGGGTGGGCACTGGAGGATTGGGAGGAATACCCCCTAAGAGAACACATCCCCGAGAGGGTTGCAGGTAAGGGGGGATGAAAATTTTTAACGAAGAAGGGGAGAGTACAGTGTTGTTTTTATCTTGCGTCAATTGCGATTTTTCGATGAACATTCAACAAAATTCAACAAAAATTCATTAATAATTGGAAATACAATCAAATTTTTCTTAAATCTTAGACGGATTAATTGCTACCGTATATTAATTTTCTCTCTCTGCGGTCAGTTGTTGTATGTTTGTGCATGCTTGAGCTCTCGCTCGGTGGTGGCTGCAGGCTGGTTTGTCTACTTTCGCGATAGTTTCAACGAAAGCTCTCTACTTTGCTCCCATTTTCGTCCTACTTTCTCTAACAAACCTGGA
>JAQGAX010001191.1:0-12003 GCA_034698105.1 Plectus exinocaudatus | reverse complement strand
GGCTAAAACATACTATTCTGTCATCTAGCTCGCAAAAAGACGATTAGCCCAAAACAAATGTAAAAATTGGTTTATAGTAGAAGTGATTAGAATAAAACACCAAATAAAGTTGCGATTGATTTATTAACAAGGAACAAGAGTTTAAGTCAGTGTTCACAAGATGCATTAGTCATCTGTCGACTTTACATCAATTTAACGTGGTGCGGTATATGCGAGAATCAATCATTACGTTCAAACGATTCAACTCTGCTGTAAAAAGATAACCGTTGCTAATTGTAGAAACAGAAAGGTGTCAGGAAATGTTCGATAGAGCCATTCTTAACTTAAGTGATAGTCGAACCAAATGAAGCAAAGCAACTAAAGAGAACTTACTGTGAACAGCTAGCCAGTCGTCGAAATTTTCGTTTTGAGGCATGCGAACGGCCGATTTCAAGTCGAGTCCTGAGTGCAAACTGGCCTCTGCTTGTTTGTGCAGATTGTAACGCAATGTTCCCGACGGAAACTTTTTCTTTGGTCGAAATGTCTGAAAAGTCACACGAATTCAGTTAATGAAGTCACATTGAGAGAAGGCCGGTTAGTCGCCGCTTACTGTCCCGGGTAACAAATATAGGCTCAAGCACTTCCTTCTTTCGGAGGGAGGCTTCGACTAACAAGTTACAGATTCAGCTGCAGGTTTCAGATTCAGAAACATAAGCAAGTCGTATAGAACAGCGAATAACAAATTCGATCTTTTTATAATTCCACAAGTCGTCAAAAAGTTGTTAAGAAGTAAGCAATCCAAGGAAATTTCTGGCAAGAACAGGAGTATCACGGGAAAACAAATAAAGCAGTGTAAAGTAACACTAACAACGGCGGCGATCTTATCGCACCACCCAAAGGAAACAATGAAAGTGAAACAAATATTCGCATACCTTGTGCTTATTGACATGAAGAAATTCTAAAAACGACGAAGCCATGGTTTGTTTCTGATCAAATAGTACAATTACTTCGGCTTCTGCAGTCAAAATTTATCGTTGAAAGCCGGAATCAATATTAGCAACACTGTTATCGATAGATTTCGTCAGCATATGACGTGCTACGTAAAATTTCTATTCGACATACGGTAGGCACGCCTTCCTTCCTGTCTGAGTATCACATTCATACTAGCGAAGTGCAGGATACTATAATGGCTCCGTTGTGAGAGACAGAATGCTAGAATGAAGAGGTTGGAGGTGCGGGGTGGCAGACATAGCCACAGCGGGGTATGGGGTATGTACCCCCAGCCATTCAAAATGTATGATGGGCAATACAAGAGGATGAAAAAAATTAAAATTATATTGCGTACCGTCGGTGCGCCTAATTTGGGCCACTTGAAAAATTTTCGACAGCGAAAAAGTTTGATGATATTGGTAGAAACGCTCTTTTATCGATAAACTGACGTTTTATACAGTACCTCCCCTAGTTGCCATGTATGGATAGCCACAACCAGCGAAAATTCAGTGGTAAATTCAGTGGATAAACTTCAGCCAGGCTACTACTATAATATCATGCGTGTCGTTTTGATTGTTCGATTCTTTTATGATGTTGCAAGACGAATTGTGCCTGAAGTTTATCGAGAGAAAAAAGCAAGGTCACAGTTTTGTGCATATAGTAGGAAGTAACCGAAACAAGCATGCGATCCCCACAATTGCGAAGCGCATATTTAGAAAATGAAGGCTGCTTGATTAAACACTGCATTGCAATTAGTTAATCAAGCATAAAAACATAAAAGCTTAAAGGTCGTTACGGGCGCAGTACTTTAATACCCATTACAGAACGAATTCAAATAATAAAAGCGACCGCCAAGAATTGAACAAACCACAGCTTAATTGCGTCTTTGATCTGCCACATGGTGCAGGTCTGATATAAATCCATGACTAGGATTTTAGATAAAATTCTTGTGATAAATTTTAGATAAATTTTAGATAAAATTCTTGTGATAAATTTTAGATAAAAATAAAACTTTTAAATCTTTTGATTATCACTACAAGTAAATCTACTAGCTCATTATTTTAATCGAACTTGACCGTTATGCAGATTAAGGCCACTTCTTTAAATTTTCAGCTATTCTTCACTGATATTCAATAACCATTTTTATTCTATGATATTTTTTACAGCAACATGTCTTATGCACAAACGACCCAGCAACGACCTTAACAACAATTTTTCAGTGGCTTTGCACAGACAAGCAAATAGGTAACAGTAAAGTTTTCATTTTCGGCTTCGTGCAAGTCACAGTATTAGCATATTGGCCCACACCCACGACTATTAGGGGATTAAATGAAACTTTTGAGAATGTTTAACTTGTTCACTTCAGATTTTCTTTCCACGACGCTGCTCCTGATTGGAACCAATGGTGCGCCCAAAACCGCCAATGTTTGAAGCACCACTGAAGCCTTCGAAGCCATTGCTTCCACCTTGCACATTTTCTTCACTTGAACCTTGTTTAGTGAATCCATTAGCACTCTGACCAAAATTGCCATTGCCATTGCTATTGCCACCTCTACGTCCACCTTCAAATCCACTGAAGCTACTGGATCCACCACTGGGTCCAAACGGGAAGCCACCATTACTTCCACCCTGAAGTCCACCTTCAAGACCTCCAGCATTTCCGCGTCCGCTTCCAAAGCCAAATCCACCTTCAGGACCTCCAAAGTTTCCTGCTCCTCTTGGGCCATTTCCACGTCCACTTCCACCATTGCTTCCACCTCCAAAGCCTTGGAAACCTCCACTTCCACCAGAGCTGCCAGCTCCAAATTCGCCTCCAAATGTGCCATGGTTTCCACTCATGCCTTGTTCATTACCATGTCGACCAGCTCTGCCTCCATGTCCGCCACTGAAGCTGCCAAAGCCTCCAATACCGCTGCCACTTTCACTTCCAAATCCGCCAGAGTTGCTGCCACCGCGGTTACCACCAAAGCCTCCATTTCCTCCTCCGATTCCACGGCCGCCTTCAAAGCCACCAATACCAGCAGCGCCGCTTTGTTCATGGCCATGTCCACCTCTGCCAGTATTTCCACCTCTAAATCTACTGCTGCCACCAAATACACTGTCGGATAGTCTTCTGCCTTGCTCACCTCGACCATTACTGCCAAATTGTCCAAAACTACCGCGTGAGCCAAAGAAGCCAGAGCTAATGCCAGATCCAACATTATCAATACCACCATGGCTTCCGCGTTCAAAGCCACTGGCACCACTGTTTTCATTGCCATGTCCACCTCGCTCATCAACAAATCTGCTGTGGCCATCATTACCACCATTAGCCCAATTAGCATTGCTGCCAGAAAAGCGATCTCCATGACCACCAGAGCTCATCCAGGACCAGAACCAGCCACTGCCATCTCCATTGCTTGAACCACGTTCATGGCTGTGGCTGTGTCCATGCTTGCGACCGTGGCCATGGTGACTGCCACTGTCTGTTGTTGTCTCAACTGAGCTTGTTTCAGTTAGTGTTGGTGTAGTATCCATTGAAGTTGTTGTAGTCTCCACTGTGGCATCCGTGGTATTCTCAGAGACTGAGCTTGTTTCAGGAACAACTTCCAGTGTTGCAGTTGTGTTGTCCCCTGCTGCTGTTGTCTCAACTATGGCCGGAGTGTCTGTGACATTGTCGAAGTTGAAATCGGTTGCAGTTGTTAAAGTCCCATTCAGAGCAGTACTGAAAAAATAAAGGTAATTAAATATCAGCAATATCTTCAGCAGACTTACACATCCCTCTCCTGGTTTATTTTAGTTTTATCTGCCATAGGTGATCGAAACCGTTTCTCACCCTCAAATTTTGGTAAGATTTTGCACGGCATTCTTAAATCCCCACCACCCCTCTGAAATTTTGCTTCACTGAACCCATTGGGGTGCATAAGCATGCCCATCATCGCTCCCCTATCTGAGCACACTTGGTCCACACAAAACAACAATTGCTCTGATGGCATAACACAAAAAAATGATGACTGTAATACCTTGGATCAGGAGTTGTCAAATTTGTCTCCTGGGCATTCGTGATGACCGCAATCATCAAAAAGGAGACGAAAGCGGAGAGCATGAGGGGTGAAAACTTGGGCGGAAGGTTCATTTTGACGGTATCACCGCTTCTTTGCACAGAAGTTGGTCGTCGATCCACGTTTGGTAAGAGCAGATCGCTGAGGAAGGTAAAACTTGTGAACGTAGCGTTTGGGAGAAGTAGAGTGATTCTAGCTTGTCAGTGTTTCATTTTTATAGTTTCAAAAGAATGCAAAGAATGCCGGTGACCGAGATGCCATTCGTGTTTGTGTGCGGCACGCGAAAATACTGATGACACAGAGTTAAGCTCATTCATTTGATGGGAACCCCCGCCCGAAATGCCGCGAACTGCGATTCGCGATGTTCGCAGAAGTGGAATGCGCGGGATGACTTTGTGTTCTGTGCTGCACCAGTAATATAGCTGAATGACACGAATTCGTAATTTTCGAATGGAATCACACACCCGCACTGTGCAAACATACCCACGTCGTGACTATTGAGATCATTTGCGTTGATATATCTACTGCACTTTACATTGTTGAATATTCATCAGAATACAGTGAAATCGTTAATACCGGTAAAGACTGACCGGTCCCAGAGGGCATCTACCACGCATAATAAAATCGTTTGTGGTGGTCAAAGAATGGACAGACATGTCATCGGTAAATGAGCAGCAATGATCAATGCACATAATATGTACTAATTGTTATGAAGGGTAAAGAGCAGTCGCAGTTTACAGTGTCAGCATGTTTCATTTTACTCTGTGACCCGCGTAAGCAATTTTTTATTTACCGATATTCGCTTATACCGGTCCCTATTTACCGGTATAAATGATTTTTGCTGTATCTCAGAGCCAGGAGCAGATCGCTGTAGTAGCTAAAGAGGTCATATCCTCAGGACCCCGTCTTCCTAGTATGTACATATGAGTAATGTGAGAATATGAACTTGACTTATATTGTTGCCTTTACGGTAAAGTAAGAAATTTATAACATTAAAATTATTGAGTTGGAATGCATGTGCAGTGATGCAAGTTTTTATCCTCTGATACATGTAAATTACTATCCGAACGAAACAGACACTAGCGAACAGACCGCATTCCTACCGTGCAATCAACAGATTTCATTCATCTTTTCTTCATTTAGGACTTAATCTGAAAAGTAATCCAATCGCACACTCCGTAGAGACCATTCATCATTTACGAATAGCTCGAAGAGGTCGCATGAGGGCAAACATGGGAACGGGTCTATGCTTACCCTATCGATGACGAGGCAGGAAGTAGTTGCTGCCTGACCGATATCAGTACTCAAGTGTCACGGAACCAGGCGCGGCGCTAGGGGGGCCGGGGGAATTCCCCTATCTTTGAGATTTTCTCCCCCAACAATTGTGAAAATTTTGAAAATTGTGAAGAAAATGTTGCATTTTCCCCCATCTTTTGAATTCCCCCCGTCTTTTTATTTCCACCCCCAACCTTCGATTTCTGGCGCCGCGCCTGCACGGAATCCAATAGTATCTAGTGAAAATTCAAATTCCTTCCCCCCGTTCGCTCATACCTGTAACTGGTGTCCGAGGCCAGGAGGATCTTGACCTTCTCGGGGGGGGGGGGGGGTACGGTACCTGCAAGTAGGGATTCAAAATTTTTCCGCCACTACGTGGCAGTCCGAACGGGAGGCATACCCCCTAGGGGGTCTGGCAGGGGGTCTGACCCATAACCAGGGAAGGGGTGACCTCTGGACCCCCCTTGTTACTGGTATATCGCCTCTACATGTCGCAAATTTTTCAGATGTTGGGCAACCCAAAACCGATTGGACATCTTGCTGTAGGGTACGCTAGTGTCTGCATGGGGGCCAGATCGGTCGAAGTGAAGCCCCATGTAGTCGCTAACTTTCGGTCGCATCACCAATTATACATGTAAGTGGGGGGAGGTTACACTTCAACTGTATTCGACTTCAATGTAATAGCGCTTGAATATTTTTTGGATGTGCAGCTTAGGAACCTTACCAGCATTTTGGGATTAGATATAAATCGAAAAACTTCTTTTATCTAGTGTGAATTCCGACCCCCCCCCCCATGCGTTTCCCCTCATTCTTTATTGCCGCTCTTGTACTCCAGTTTTAGTATTACAAAGGGATATTGCATTCATAGCAGCTAGCTCTCAGCACGATGGTGACTAACGGTTTAAACAGCTCAGGAAGGACGACGTCATGAACAACCAAGCCTATTGGCCCTACTGGTCTGAACCAATCGACAGCAGTCGATTGGTGCTACCATCTCAACAGTAGAAAACGACCAATTGAAATAGTATAAAGTGATATCATTTGAATAACCTATCTTTTCGAAATATGTTTCATCATCCGAAAACTGTATATAAGCCGTTGATTTTGCTCTGTATTCAGATGTTGTTACATGTGTGCTCAGTTCTGGTATTGAAGTAAAGCGGCTCTATCTACCCCTGGTACGAACACGGAAGTGGAGTTCAACACCGCATTGCGCGCTACATAAGGTTTCTATCAGGGATCCTGCTCCAGGAAGGCTTTGGTCAAGCGGGATTATATACCTGATGCTGCAACTCTTTCTCAGGGCAGATTGAAAATATAAAGCTTCGGTTCCACTAGCGGTGGTACGGGGAACTTAGACTCAGTAACAATAAAATTCATTTGACTTCGCTAGTTTGAAATATTTTTACTATTTCATAAAATTATGTTTTGCAGGCCAGAAATGCTCAGGTTATCAGCAGAACTGAAGATCGTAGGCGATAAATCCTGTATAGTGCAGAGCAACACCGAACGTGCATCGTGCAGTGTTATGAACGTAGGTGCTGTCGATATCTTGGAAATACTGTATGTCCCAATGGAGCTCATCGCAAAGCACTTCATTCTCTTTGGTAACGTGGCCGTTGAAACGTTTCATCTCGCTCATGTTGCTCCTCTGCTGTTCATAAGACGCGTTTTGAATTGGCGGAACTATGTCTAGCCAAGCCCCTCTTTCGTTTTCGGCGATATATAGGCGAAGTTTCTTTAGACCGCTTATCGATTGCCTCTCTGCCCATATTATATTTTTTTCGAAATCTTCGTCACATCTACGCAAAAGACTTTCTTCGCCCATTATTGCCAGCAGCAATTTCAATGCTCCTTGTAAAAACTGAACGAGCACGTCCTTTCGTCCTATTGAAGACAGCAGGCGTTCAGCAACTTTAGATGCAGTTGTCATAAGATGAATAATTTCTTTCTTATTCACGGACGACCATCGACACTCAGCTCTGATTTGAAACAAAAGGCAGAATATCCGATCAGTTTGTAATCGTGTTTGCAAAAGTTGCGGTCGATCTGAAAGATTTTTTATTATGTTGCCAATACTGCGAAGAGCATGTAAGTTCAGCTCTTTTATGTATTGCGCCCTTCTCCAAATAATGTCATTCATTTGCTCCTTGTCATCTTTGCTTTCATATCTGAAGCCAATTTTCGCGTTTGCGAGGTAGCGATCAACAGTTAAAATGTAACTAAGATCTTCTGGCAATACACTAGTTATATCACTGCTTTGAAGCAATCCAAGAATCCTAGTAGCATATCGATCAACATTTGAACAAACTTCTTGTTTAATCGGATAATCCCTGTCCATTCGACCGTTTCTGTGCAAAATTTCTAATTCATTTAACGTCTCAAAGAAAGCCTTCACAGAGCCAATCGATGATAGCGATGATACATTTTTAGTATTTAGCCCCTTTAAGAACTGCTCATTGTCATCCCCACATTGTTCGTGAAGCGAATTTATAAAATTGTAACGCAACTGAAGTTCGTAGCAGTAAACATGAGGGCGTGGTTTCACGCGAAACTTTTTGTTTTTGCCATTTGGTGGATGTGGTTTGACGTAAATATGTTTCACTTTGTCAATTAATTTCATTGTTTGGTCTCCGTAAGATATACGTCTGGGGTCACTTTTACGTAAGTAGTTAAGCGTATAATCCATGATAAGAAAAGATGCAATTGACAGTTTCACGGTATCTACGCAGGTAGTCTTGAAGAATTCTTCATTGTCATGTAAGCCAAAATCCAACCTTATCATTTTAAATGCTTCCTCTCTTTTTCCGAAATACATTAAAATCCTCGCGCATTTTATGAGGGCATAACAGTTTTTGAAAGCTTCACGCAATTTTTTGCACTGATCTACCATGTGTAACCAGTCATCTCCTTTTCTATAAGATTCTATCATTTGTTCGTAGAATTCAGAAAAAGAATTTTCATTCTCATCTTTATTTCTTCCTTCAATAGTGTGGACAAGTGCTTCTATTTTTGTACAATCCTTCTTCAGCTGGTTTTTCCTGTCAACACCCAACTTTGTTAAACAGTCGATTGTGAATTCCAGTTTTTTTCTCTCATCCCACTGCTTACGTTCAAGTAGCTTTTTAGGAATAAATGAATGTTGAAAGGAAATAAGAACATTATTATGATTGTCATCATCCGTCCTGAAAAGGAATTGAGCGTTTCCTAACGCCTCAAGCACCCGCTTTGTCTTGTTTTCCCGCCCAATTGCTCCAATCAAATCCACGTTCAGCATTGTTGCAATCAGCTCGTAATCAACACCGCCATCTGTGTACAGCTCTACGAGGCAGCAAAACAGAACGATATCTTCTTGCTCTTCAGTTATTCCGCTTATGTGTTCATCAATTCCTTGATCAATTAGTTTATATTCCTCCAAAAATGTTCCTTCGTTTTTTATCCAATTCCACGATTCCTCAAAAAATGCTAAAGCGCCATAGAGGTACACAGTGTCTTGTCGTTCCTTCTTTGGTTCATAAACTTCAGCGAAAATTTTGCGAAACGATTCAATTTCCATTGAATTCAATTTCAAAGAGATAACTTCCTCTCCTTCCATCAGCTTTACCTCTTTTCCTTCGGAATCCATAAACCTGTCTCTCTTTGTATCCCAATGTACATGTTGCACGTGAAAAATAACGCACCGGAGTATCTGACGACTTTCTATAAACTCGTCGCGCAATTTGTTTGCTCGTTGCTGATCAATTTTCGGACTGTCGCACAAAATTAAAATAGCTCTCTTACTTTTGTTATAAATTTCAATTATGTGCTTTTTTGTGTTTTGTTCATCATCGATTGATGACAAGGATATGCACGGAAATTCCTCGCGAAGTTGATACAACACGTACTTAGCTATTGTCGACCCACCAGAAGATGGTTCGTGGTACAGCGGTACATAAGAAATTCCTTCGCGATTGTTTTCGACATTTTGCCCATTTACGGTATGAAGTGCTGTTTTCAATCTTTCGAACCAATATGTCATGTGTGGTCGTGTAACGTACATCTGCTTCTGGTGTGTCTCTATTGCAAAGTTGTTTAGAAATAGCAAAGTAGGGTTCATCGGCCATCCTTGTAAAAATTGCTCGCATTCGCTGCGAAGCAGTGTCTCTAGCTCTTCTTTTGAAAGCCGATCCATATCGTGTTCACCGATTTTTTTATGATACAGTTCGAAGCAAGTTGAATAAATTGCGTATTCTCTTTTTGAGATCTTCACTTCTATCGGAATTAATATCGGAGTTTCATTTACATCTCCAAATATTAGTTTTACTTTTGAGGCTACTTGATCCATCGGTGCAATAATTTGGGCAATGCGTAGGCCGACCTTGACTTCTTTCCATTGTTCCGATTGAAATTCTTCTACTTTAGAAATACAATCCTGAATTGAATTGATATTGAATGAATCGTCTCCTATGAATGTAAAGGAAATATCTGATATTTTTTGGGTCTTTCTCTCGTATTCTCGTATAATTCTTTCATACATTGCCTCTAAGAACTCATTTTGGTTTTTGGTATAGGAAGACAACATAATGTTTGAAACGGCGATATCCGATGGAGACATGCGTTGAAACAGTTCACCAAACAGCTCATGAATCTCAACTTTAAACTTTCTTAAGATTTTCGACGATTCAAAGAGATTGCCTTCAAGGTTGAGGAAAAGGGATTTTTTGCGCAAAGCTACATCTTGCATATTTGTCTTGTCGATCTGCTCCAGAACATCTTTTCCATCAAACACTATTATTTCCTTCACGATCGATGCAGCATATTGCTCATGTAAATAATCGCATGACCCTATGCTGTTGGAGACGTAAATTATAATGTCTGGTGCGAGATCACATAGGACCTCCTTTACGATCTCCTTGCAACTTTTTTTACCCTCTCTTCCAAACGGTGTGGTTTTCTCAGCGTACTTATCTTGAAGAAAGAGTACTCTAAAATAGCCTCTCTCTTGTTCAAACATTGTATGCAATGTTGCGAGATCACTTTTTCCTTGTGTGCTTATCACATCAGCGCAATATTCTGTTTCCATTTTTAATACTATATGTGAACATGCGTCTGAACCATCTGTTTGCAGTAATGGTAGCAGGTTTGAATCCTGATTACAATACGAATCTGTCGTTTTCTGAAAAAATTTTAATAGTGTAGCGATTATTTTTTATCGCAAATTGTTTCGATTTGCTTTCAAATACAGCAAACTTGTTCGATTGAGAAAATTGAGGCAAAATTTGAATAATGCATTATACTGTAAAAACTAACAGAAAGCAAAATCAAAATTATGTCAATAAACGCCTTGCTGTCAGACATGTGCAAGGGGGTATGGGGGTATACATACCTCCCCAAGGGGTCTCAGGTCCCCCCGAACTCGGACGCCGGAAACCGTCCCCCTTTACTTTAAATTGCCAAAGACCGAAAAATATTCATATCCCCTAGAATTACTGGAAAGTGGCGATGTCATTTTGCTTACTCTAGATTTTTAACTCAAATAGTCTTTAAAATATTTGCTTGCTCCCTCCACCAACTTCGGTCACTGCATATTAAGTGGAGAGACATTGTTTGAAAAACGATGATAATTATCTTTTGATAAATTTTGCTAGTCTCCAGATTTTCCCCCTCAATATTTGAAAATTTTTATCCCTTTGACGGAAATCCATGCCCTCCTCTGATCGGTTATGGATGCGTAAACGCGCCATTGCCTAGACACTGATACACGATTCCCCAGGACTGCATTGGGTGCCGCCGCGGCAAAGTGACCGCAGCTGCACCCTGTAATCCGCACGTACTAATTTTTGTCCAGTGTCTTGAAGATTTAAACTAGCATTCTGCATGTTATCAACGTCCGAAATTTTCTGCATTAGATTGTCTTTCAAGCTTTCTTTCCTTAATAACTCGGTTGACATGGCCAATTCTAAATTGTTGTGATAATTTATTTCAATTACAACGAGTCCAAGAACATTGTGTCGAAACGCTTACCTTCAAAGCGTGGGAGCATGCCTTCCAGATTCTTGTATTCGGGTCGAGAATCTTGAGAGAGCATTTCACTTAAATTGTTTGCCAACTTAATAAGAATTACAACTACTCTTACCGTAGCTTTCGAATAACTTTATCAATGCCTGGTCGCAGATGTCTGATTTTGATAAACATGTAGTTGACCAAGTCCTGTGCAAATGGGTTAGAGTTAGGTATTAGATTACCAGAGTACGAAAATTCGCTGTCTTCTTTTGAAGCTCGATTTGAAAATACAAAAGAGCCGAGTTTACTGCAAGCTATCGAGTGCGGCGGTTTTCCTGTTAACATTTCAACAATAGTGCAGGCCAACGACCTGAAAGCAAATAAAGGTACACTATTAGTTGTTATATGTCGAATAATTAAATATTAGAACGATTGGAAATAGAGCAAATCTCCTACCAGGTCAGAATACTTTTTAATTACCTCACCGGACAAAAATTTTCTTTCAGCGTTAATATTTATTTCGCTTGCCGAAACAGGGTTCGCGGAAGTAATGGTATAAGAAGAGCTTTTTGGAAACATTTTATCGTCCATATGGATGGAGTAAAGTTGCATTGCGGTTCGACAGGGTGGCGCAGATAAGTGTGACACATTTTGTTCGCTTATAACTTTTTTAGTTCTGAACCAATTTTAACCAAATTTTAACATGTAGTAGAGGTACTTCAAGAATTTTATTCTT
>JAQGAX010001190.1:0-12016 GCA_034698105.1 Plectus exinocaudatus | reverse complement strand
TGACAGCTGGCTGTGACTCGGTTATAATGGAATTTTAAGACGGTAATTAATTTGTGTGGATTGCAATGGGATTTCTGTGATGGATCAATAAATTAAACAGAACGTTTGTTGTTAAGGCAAACATTTCACTGAAATAACAGCATGCATACAGTGGTAATCGAAGCAATCGTTCATCGATCATCGTACTAGCAAGCTATCATCGTCCGATGTCGATGAATAACGCCGGATAGGTCGTTGACTGTTGAGCAGTGGTTGGCGTTGCAAATTTCGTTCCGCGTCTGAAGAACTACTGCCGCACAGTTCTTGTCTGATTTGCAGAATTGTCTTCTCCTTTGTCTCAGGAATGAGAAGTTTCACGAAAACTGACATGGCGTAGCAAGTCAGAGCTAATGGCAACATAGACCATCCGACTCCAATCAAGATGGAGATTGGTAGAAAGAAGATGGAGATTACGCAAGCGCCCAGCCAACAGACCGCTTTCGACACTAACGCTCCCTGTGCTCGAGCGCGCTGGTCGAACAGCTCCCCTTCGAGTACTTGCAACGCGCTGTAGACGTAGGAATAGCCGAACATGTTAATGCTCAGCAAGAGGACTGCGCCGTAGAATGTGAATGAAGGAGGGAGCTTGATGAAAAAGATGATGGAGACGAAAAGGTTGGCCGTTCCGACCATGATAAAACCGTAGAATAGTACTGGAACGCGACCGTATTTGTCGAGCAGTGGGGAGACGTTGAAGCCGGAGAGGAACTTGACGACGCCCATCAGCAACGTCCCCAGCGCCGCCGCTTTGTGATCCGAACCGGTTTTTTCGAAAATGGTCGTCGAAAAGGCCATGATGGCGGCGATGCCGGAAAGCTGACAGCCGAATTCGAGCCCGACGCAGATGAGCAGCGCGCGGCGCTCGGGTGGCTCGGCGAGCAGGGCGCATAACGTCGCCTTCTGCCCCTCGGTGGCCAGCTGCTCGTTCTGCAAGTCGAGCTCTGTCTCGGCGAGATAATCTTCTCCCTGATAGACAAGAATAGCTCGGCGTGCTGCCGCGCGGTCGTTCTTGTTGAGATAGAGATATCGGGGACTGTCAGGAAAGAGAAGAGTGATGAGCAGACAGAAGGGAGCGCACGCGCAACCGACGGCCATCGCCCAGGGCCAGAGCTGTTGTGTGCCCATGAGAAATGGCATCGAGACCAGCAGGGACAGCAAGTCACCGAGACCGAAGAAGATGTTGGTGAGGCTGCCGAAGTAGCCGCGATGCGCTATCGGTGCTGACTCGCTGACCATGAGCACGCTGATGACGATGCCGGCGCCCGACCCGATGCCGATCACCAGCCGAGCAATCGTTGCCAGCGTGAAGCAGTCCAGTATCTCCACGAGGGAGTTCATGATACCACCAACGATTAGTAGAATGCTGCAGAGATATTTTAGAACATTATTGTGAAGACAAAGAACGATATCTGCTGACTCTGCGTGATCAATTATCTGCGATTGCGACGAAAGAAGGGCGATACTAAAGATATTTGAAGGAGGATTCGTTTCAAATTATGTTTCCAACGCGTACTGCTATCAATTTCTAACCTACAGCCTTAAGGCCGTGCATACCTCTCCTGCTTTTACTGCGAAGTTTTACTGCATGCAAAAACATAGTAATCGATATCCTGTTTTGTTTTGTGTATGCAGTAAAACTTTTGCAGTAAATGCAAGAGAGGTAATGCGCGGGCCTTTATGGCGTGTTATTAGGGCAAGGCATTGTAAGCAAAGCAATACTGAGACTTCGTTGCAACTGTTCAGGCCACCCACATTCAACTCTGCAACGCAAAACTTACTTGACAATGATCATTGTGGCGCGACGACCGAGTATGTCCGCAAGTTTCGCTCCAATAATCGTTCCAATAAACTTTCCGAATAACACGGAGCTAGTCATAATCGACCATACGTGAATGATCAACGATTCATTTGAGTGATATTGGCGCTGGAGCAGTGGATGAGCTGCGTCGAAAAGATTGTTGATGATGGCGGTATGGTAGACCTGGAACGTCGACGACATGGATACAGCCGTCGTGACGAGCCACAGTCGCCAGAACCAAGGCTGCTTCCACATGGGATGCATTCCTCTAACTGCTCGAGTTCCGCTCGTGCTACTTTTCCGTTTAGTTTCTCTGAAACACTGAAACGCGTCAACCCTTGTATTACGTTTCGCTTTAGGACATTTCATCGCGGGCGGTTCATCGCGGTACATTTCATCGCGGTTCATTTTATCGCCATGTACATTTCATCGCCATACTTTTCATCGCGAAGCAAGAGAAAAAAGAACAAGGACCATGGAGGGTTGTCTTAGTTGGACCTTAGTACTTAGTTGTACTTAGTTGAAAAATACCGCGATGAAATGTACATGGCGATAAAATGAACCGCGATAAAATGGACCGCGATGAAATGTCCTACAATCTTACGTTTCAGTACAGATTGAGATTGCACGTGCAGCACGCATAATATATTGAATACACTAGAATGTCTACTGAAATATTTATTTATTTATTAATTTATGAGTTTACACTGCCACGTGTACATAATACATATTACAGAAATAGTGTTGAATCAGCGTAAGCGATAAAGCTGAAAGAGCAACCTTAATCATTTGTACTGTGCTGAGGGCTAAACTCATCAAATTCTACTGCAACACTATCATTATGGAAGCATTTAAATGAAAACAAACTTTACAACAAGATTGCTTTATAATTTAGGCTTAGGCATGCATGAGATCTGAGATTTCTATTCAAAACTAGCAAGTGAACACGGATATTCAAAGCATTAATTCTGATTACGTAATCAGATCGATAAATCTGTTCAATCTGATAATCAAAGCGTTAATTCTTTTCAAAAGAGAGGGACTCTTATTAAGAAAAATTCGGTATAGATTTCGACAGCCTCTCTGTCGATTTACTATTCGGTGCGTGTGCGCGCTACGTCGCACTCGCACAAGGACATAGTTTTAGTGGCCTATATCAAACAGATCGTCATGGGCAGCGGCCGTTTGGTGAAAAATCCTGTTCTTAAGAGGCAACGCAGCAGCAACATTGTAAATTATGGGCCAGGTGTTTCGATCAATTAATCGTGCAGATACGCCTGTCCTCGGTTAGTGCAGTGTTAGAGCCTTTTCCTTCACCATCGCTTAACTTGCGCCATTAATTATCATTTAAAGTCTTGATGGTTCCAAATTGTAAAACGCAAAAAAGCGTTAGTGTTGGCATTCAAAAGAACTTCACAAAATACAGTAATTACGCTGAAAGTCTGACCTAAATTGAATGTCCCTTCCTGCATATCCTAAGAAACAACATAGTCACGTAGCCGTCAACGGCACTCTTAATTAACTGCAAGGTGACATTTTTAATTCAATGATAAAAGAAACTAATCTGAGCAAGCAATCAATGCGTCAGTGGGAAAAGGAACTAATCTAAAGATTTGCGTAACTAAGTCAGGAAGCTGCCCAATCACAAAGTAAGGTCATTATTCAAAGTTCAGATTTCTCTCCGGCAGCTGGATAAACTTGGAGTTGTTTTGCTCACACCTTCCTTTCGGCAACGGTGATACGCAACGAAATACGAAATATATGTCTGCTCTTAGAAAAGAAGCTTCCTTATCGACAACGGCACCAAATTGTAAGTTCATGATTAGTTTTACAATGATTGATCGATCGGCTACTGAGATTGATTGCTTCTGTGTAATCCTGTATTCCTTGAAAAATTTTCTTCAATGTAACAAGATTTTCATTAATTTTCGTCGTGTTATCGAAATGATAGTGATTTTCGTTGAGACTTTAGTCGTCACAAACGGATTGAGTTTTATCTCGTGATTAAGAGGCGTTGCACTTATTATCGAGAAGAGTTTGGAAAATAAGCCCAGGAGGACTTATTATCGAGAAAACGTGGTACATGGCGAAATTGTTTAGGAGCGCACGAAATCATTTCCTCCGCGGATTGGACGCCATGGGAATTTTCTTATACACCCCCTTACATCCTCGTGCCCATCTATCAGTGCCACATTCTTCATCTATTATCCATTCTTGACATACATATATTGTGTGATTCAGCCTTCCCACAGGGCGTGTGCAAAGTCGCGCCCGGTTTTAAAACGTGGGCGCGCTTTTACAAACACACGGTATTGTCGAGAAAAATCAGTTATTAAGGATAGATCACCTAGGTTACGAAGTTGATTGGCGACGATGCTCCGCTGGACTCACATGATTAGATCGAGATTAATGTTCCATCTTCGGCAAATCACAATATATTTTTCAAAGTGAATGTGAGATAGTGCTTCATAACATACCTGTAACCAGGGGGGTCTAGGGGGGGTCGGACCCCCCTGGTCTGACCCCTCCCCCCCCGAGAGAAGGTCCAGACCCCCCCTGGCCTCGGAGACCCGTTACAGGTATGCTTCATAATAAGAAGCCCGGATTTAGCGAACACCCGCTCTCGATATAAAAAATTGTTCGCAACTTTCTTCACATTTGTGTCCGGATGAATCTCGGCGCATCTTCCTGAAGATCTTTGCTTTATTCGTATGCTTCACAATGGTTATATAAATCGTTTGATAAACATGATGGAGGCAGTCGGAAATCGGACCTTCTTGTGCATTTAGCCGAAAATACTGCAGCTCAATCTAAGTATTCAGAGAAACTTCACATCTCTTTTCTTTCAGAGTTTGAATGGCTCAAGAATAATTTCTATAACTGTTTTGCTAGTCAGTCAAAACTCGATAGAATAGATCCCGTAAAAAGACCGCAATGTCTGCAAATGGAAGTCAGAAAATTTTGTGCGAAACAGCCGACTATCTGGCGAACAACACACTGCTACGAGCCACCATTGTCATCAGACTTGTGCTCGCCATATTGGGTCTCGCACTATTTGCCTTGCTTTTCAAAATTCAAGGAACATATCTCTCCTTTCACTCCAATGCTCGCATTCTCCTAGTTGCTCATCATGTATGGTCTATTCTTCAGAGCCTGACAACCTTCGGCAACTATTTATTTGCAGTGATTCGTTTTTGGCAAAACTATGACGATTCTTGTTTATATTTAATGACGATGGCTTTGTCTGTTTCTGTTCGTGGACCGTCACTCATTTTTACATATGGTCAGCTCTGGGCTCTGGCGGCGATGGCTGTTGAACGATCTTGGGCGACTGCTCGGTATAAAACATATGAGTCAAAGAAGAGTACCCTGGGTAAAATGCTAATAATGTTACAGGTAAGATTTTAAATGGACTAAATCTGTCGCCGAACTGTTCCATATCGTTCATTTTGAACGGCTGATAAACAGACGTGAAGAGGCCGACTGCGGCTGTACTCTAAATTAGTTCACATGTCTATATCAAATGTCGTTTTTCTATTAACACATCGCAGTAATATGGCTTGCAATGAATTTTTGTATCCTCAGATAAAGCGAAAACGTATTTGCAAACTATTTGAATCGATGAGCGCTTAATAATGGGAATAAATTTAGTGCTTGCTTACTCTCCTCTGGTTCTGGTTGGCGATTGCATGGCTGGATTGGTCGGAATTGAAGGCGTACCCGACGGTGTCGTCGGGAAAGACGAGCGCAATTTTCTCGAACACTCTGTCTGCCTTGGGAGCCGTCGAGCTTGTAGCTCTCTTCGTCTTTTATGGACTGTCGTTGATCAACACGCGCATTAGAAATAGAATGAAGGACGCCAACCTTACGATAAAGTATCAGTTGGACGAGAACATTCGTGCCATCCAACTTATGATCCCCATGGTAGTGACACATTTCTGCTGCTTCATGCCGACGCTGATCGTACTTCCAATGTACATGAAAATCAATCCGGGCTTGGACCCCAAGGATTATACGGTATTTCTGGAGCTGTTCAATTTCTCGCCGTTCTACTCCGATATCTTGCCGGTAGTGCTATTCTGGCGGCATAGAATGTTGCGCCAGAACTTGCGCAAAGCGATCGGAATAGAGAAGAAGGACGTCGTTCAGCCGACGAGAGCTGACGGTCGCACTCATGACCAAGTTCGACATTTTGAAGTGCTGAAACAAATGTGGGTACTGCCGAAGAGTTAGCTGCGATTGTCGTCTTTTGAATTTTATTGAAAAAAATTTGAATCATTCAATGAGGTTTTTAGATGCATTACAAGAATAAATGATTGGAATCAATATTGTCGACATAAGGTATCGGAGGTGGATCATATTCTTCACCTTATTATTGTATTTTTTAAAAAGAAATTTTGTAGCCCGAGGACAATCTTTGCGGTAAGAAAGTAAACTTTAGGCGCCAAGAGTAAATTTTGAAAACAGGTATGGCCCTAAACAAAATAGAGATATCTGAACAATGTTGAGTCAGCAAAATGGATGTTTCGAAGGGAAGCCTAAATTTTAGATATTCCTGACACATTATTCAATGTTGTGTTATTGTACTGCAAATGAACAGATAAAATCGCAAGCAAAGGAACGTCATATAGTCTATTACGTGCAGCAGTTAAAAACTACCTCAATGGTATGATTTAAAAAAAAACACCTCATTGAACTCAAAATAGAAATCGAAATATTCTTTGTACTCTCGCTATGAGATCGAGACATCTTCCGACAGTAAGACGTCATCAACCGCTATCTCTATCGTTTCATATCAGCGTGCAAATAATAAAGGGCGTCAACAGTCCATGTAAGACGCAAATCAAAGGCGTATACACAGCCACAAGCGCATGCGCAAGGAGCGCTCCGCCGGTTAGGATTATCCCGCTACAACTATTTCATCAAGATGCTGAAAGCAATAGCATTTCTTGTTCTGGTTATTTTGGCAAGCATCCATCAAGTGGCAGGTACGCGTATTGCCCAAAGATATCAATACATCGTTACAATTTAATATTTAATATTAATGTATTGTACGTTTGGTAAAAGTCTTTAGACGTGATAAAAATAATAAAGATTGCAATTATTCGAACGCAAAATCGGTAAACATTTGTTCTAGAACGATATTGGAATGTGTTTTCCGTGTCAGTGATCCTTTCTACCGTAGTTAACCCTCCTGTAGTGCAAACGTAATGCCCCAAAAATCAACTATAACATTTCAGGAGATGATCCTTTGTGTCCAGGTGGATTTGGCAAGTGCTACCAGCATATCAACGCTGTCCGCAGCTGGGCCGATGCAATTACTTTCTGCAAACAAATCAATCCCGGGGCGTCTTTGGTGTCAATTAGCAACGCCTTCGAAAACCAATTAGTCTTGCGTGAGTTGTTCATAGTTGATCACGGTCCTCATTTTATAGAGTGAATCAGTACAGAAGTGTTTAGAAATGGTATCGGTTGCGACAAACTCGGATAATCATCCGTATATTGGCGCACAAATGACCGGACAAGGGTGGCAATGGTCTGATGGAACACCGTTTGGTTATACCAATTGGGCACCTGGTAAGTTTGGAGAAAATGGTTATACATGTACAGCATTAATTTGTTCTTTGATTACGATTTTTAGACTCGCGGTACACTTTAATGAAGATAAAATGTTATTAGGCCCAAAATATATTTTGTCTTCCGCTAACCTAGCCTAGGCTAAGCTTAGCCTGAGATTCCCTTGAGCAAACACGTGCTCACGATCAAACTGCAGTCATGTAAACGTGCACAATATGCCGATATTTTTCAGGAGAGCCAACTGGTCATTGCGCGCAAATTTGCAAGGCCACAGTTTCAAGTGATAAGTGCGTCGCCGGAAAATGGCGAGCCGTTGAGTGCCCATCGACATCGACATTTGTCTGTAAGTATTCATTTTGTCGATGACTTTTACCGTACCCACCCGGCATACACAGTTATCAGCAGTCAACTATTGAATACTATTGACTGTAGCAAGTAAATTTACCAATAAAAATTCCAATAGTATAATTACTTATTCATATGTTGGATGCAAAGGCCAGTGCTTCCTCACTATTGCACAAATATCTCATCTCTTTAATTTTCATACAAAAATGAAATGTAGGAGCCCGTGTAAAGCACACTCATAGTCACTCCAGTGTCAATCTCTGCGAGCAATCTGTGGTTATGAAATCCATTCGCAATGCAGGTGAATGGCCATCGGGTGCACAGCCGTCGACAACGACACAGAGCAATTTCCCAGTCCGCAACACAACAGGCTGGCGGGACGCCGCTAGCATTCTTCGCAGCGCCATCAACATGTCGGCCGATCCGTGCAACGACTTCTACGCGTTCACCTGCGGCAACTGGCTGGCCAGCCATCCAATTCCCGACGGCGCGAATCGAGTCAGCTCCTACGATCTGTCACAGGAGGCCATTGATATGGACTTGTCGAATAAGCTGGCTCGAGTCGACCAGCATGACTCCAGCATCCCGGCAACCGTCAAGCTGGTTGCGAGAGCCTACAGCTCCTGCATGAACAGTAGTAATCAGGAAACACTGCTGTCCAAGGAGCTGTACGACATACTGAACGCAAATATCGGTTTTCCGATGATGCAAGGGTCGTCGTGGGCGGGTGGACCAAACTTTGTGTCATCCTTCTGGACGACAGTCGGTAGCTACGAGCGAAACTACAACGTACCAACGTTGCTCGAGTCGTTCGTTACTGTCGACTGGAAGGATGTGACGAAAAACGCGCTCTACGTCGGTCAAGGCACCCTGTTCCTGCCTCGGGACTTCTACATTCGTCCCACCACATTCCAGCAGGAGCTCGACTCCTATAAAGCATATCTGAAGTCCATTGCGCAGCTTTTCCGCGATTTGATCAAGTCGACGGTCACCGATCAGGCGATTGCCAATGATGTCAACGATATTTTCGCCTATGAGACGCAACTGGCGCAAGAGATGCTACCCGACAGTGCGCTGCGCAATTCGTCCCAACAGTACAACGTGGTGTCAGGGAGTATGCTGACCGGCAACGGACCATTCTCGAGTTACTTCCAAGCCGTCATTGGCGCGCCATCAACACCTTCAACTGTGCTCAATACCATGCCATCGTTCATCAATACTGTGCTGTTTAATGGGACGCAGGTAACTTGTGACTACTTTACTGGCTCCTACTTAAAATACAGTCGAACCTGATATAAGAGACCCGGATATATGAGCAGCTTTTAGATATCTATTTGATTCTTGTACTCTGCTTTAACACGTAATTGAACCCGGATATAAGAGCACCCGCGTATTAGAGCCACTCTTCGATTTCCCGAGCCTGCTCTTATATCCGGGTTCGACTGTGGTGACAAAACTGCAATTCAGTAAGCAATTTTACGCGGGGTCTTTTCCATGTGAAAAAGCCAGCAAAGATGCGAAACTAAAATTAGCTTGATGTTTCCTTAGCTACGTATTCAGAAAATTGCAAGTGCATTCTAATTTTAGAATCCTCGCACGGCTGCCAACTATTTGCAAATGCGCTTCCTTTTATCGTTTTCCGACTTTCTCGGACCAGACGCCCGACGTCTCAAACTGGAACTGAAGAAAGTGACAGAGAAAGTTGAAGATCTGCCGTACGACTGGCAAACATGCGTGGAATTGTTCTCTTTCCTAATGCCCTATGCGATTGGTGAGACTTTAACAAGCACGAGAAAGAGAAGCAAACGCATGAGAAGTTCCATATATTGTATTGGTTGTCAAACGTCTTGGGTCTTGGTTTAGATGTCTTTTGCATATTGCATTTGATCAGCTATTTTTAACTATAAGCGTTCGCTTCTTATAGTGAGCAAAAATCAAAAATTCTTAATACCTTTCAACAGATAATTTCCACTGCTTGTCAATGTTTAGGCAATCTCTACGTGACGGGCATCGCGGAGCACGACTCGGTGCGCGCGGATGTCGCCTTCATGACCGATCGGATCGTCGACGCCTTCGAGCAGATGGTTAATGGACTGCCCTGGATGTCAGCGCAATCCAAATATCGCGCTTCCCAAAAGGGTAGGGTTTCTCATTTGTTTAACAGGTTCAATATGACTTGAAAACTCAGAACAGTGAAGTACCAACATTATTTTCAAATTTTCAGCCAGCGGTCTCATAAAGAATGTCGGCTGGCCGGACTTCATGATGAACTCAGCGCGACTTGATGCCTACTACAGCAAGTATTTCACCGAAGTTCAGTCACTTCCGAACAACCTCGGTCCGGCTGAGCTATTCTTCCAGTACACAGTTCGACTTTCTAAAGCCTTCCAAGAAACGGAAAACTTTGGACTGCTCGGTCAACCGGCAGATCGGTATGGTACACTGTGATTAGTGTAGATCCGAGGTATGGAGGGTGCGTTCCCCTACGGACTTACCTAACCTCCTACCAGGGCCGTCCCATAGGTGAAGCTAACGAAGCTGAAGCTTCGGGCGCCGAGGAAGCGCTAGTAATAGCCCTAGTAGTGAAGGGGCGCCACCGCAATAGTAACGCCATAGTCAAGCTCGGGCGCCGCTCTCTGACTCAATTTCATGGGACGGCCCTGCCTCCTACAGACAAATTAGTATTAACGTGCCCAAGACGAATTTTTTAAAAATGACACCAAATACTGTAGACAGATTTTTTTGGGTTCCTACCCCCAGGCACCCGACTCTGCTGCGAATTGCCGCGATATTATGTCGGAGATTAAGATTGTCGGGATATGATATGGAAGCTTGCAAGTCATAAAATCATTGCACAACACACACGGATATGCTGTGCAGTTGCTTAGTAGTTTACTTTCTTTAGTTACGACTTCATTGGATCGCCATCGACTGTGAACGCGTGGTATCAGCCCGAAAGAAACTCAATCACGTTCCCATACGCAGCTTTCAATCCACCGTATTATCGGTAATTTGAAAGGGTTTCTTGCACAGCGTAAAGCCAGCACGTTTAGCTATGACTTCCCTCAAGCGTTCAACTATGCGGGTCAAGGCGGTACTGCTGGTCATGAATTGACCCACGGATTCGATGACGAAGGAGTGCAATTCTTCATCAATGGCTCGTGTAAGCAATGCCGATTCATTGCAGTGAAACTGTCCATCCCTAATTCTTTGATTGTTGAGCTGCACTTTTTGAAGTAACATTAAAATAGTCTTGTAAATAACCCATACTTCTTCGTAGGATTCCTTATGGAATGAGTTGCATTGCAGTGTACACATGGATGGACTCGGCCTCGCAAACTGGATTTACGAACATGGCCACCTGCGTCGTCAACCAATATTCAAATAAATGTTGTCCTGCGCAGAATCAACCTGTCAAATGTGCTAACGGAGCAACTACGCAAGGAGAAAACATCGCCGATATTGGAGGTAAGATTGTAATGGTTATATTGTTCAAAATATGAAAGAAATTCAGGCCAACAAGCTGCGTATATTGCTTACCAAGCGTACATCAATATGAATGGCGAAGAGCCGAGACTGCCCGGCCTCGAGCAGTTCTCGATGAAACAGATTTTCTGGATTACTTACGGTTATTCCTGGTGCATGAATCAAAAAGATGCTTCTCTCGAGAACCAGATTCTGACCAATCCGCATGCGCCGGCCAAATGTCGGACCAATCAGGTGATGCAGGACATTCCACAGTTTGGAATGGATTTCGGATGTCGGAAAGGCGTCGACAACATGTATCCGGACGACAACGGACGATGCAGAGTTTGGGTGTGATAATAGTATGCCTTGCTCGGCTAGCAAAATGAAGTTAGATTATCACAAGCTTATGTTACAATTAAATTTATCCATAACTGTCCTGAAGCCTTTAATTTACAGCGAATGGTAAGAACTTTGGTGAGTAAATGTGTTACATTTCAATAATCAACACAGAGAACAACAGAATAATTTCGTAAAATAGCCCAATGAGTACCAATTCAGACTCGTGCTTCAGATTAAATCGATAATTACCGTATGTAAACCATTCCAGTCACATTCCCCCATCATGCAGGATAGGCTTTGGCAAACAGACGAGGATACTGTCGATTGACATAAGCGAGCAGACCTTCCGCCTCAATAAATTGGCGCACCATCAGTTGCAGCTCGGATTTCTCATCCACCTGGGCACCCTGATCACGTTTGCCTATTAATTTGCACGGGCATGCAGACGAT
>JAQGAX010001189.1:0-12019 GCA_034698105.1 Plectus exinocaudatus | reverse complement strand
GTTGCCATAGAAAAGACCCTCGTTGGCTGAGTCATCAAACTTTTCCCGTGTGTCAGTACTTAGTTGAGCGGCCGTGACATATCATTACAATGATATAAACCGGTTCGGCAAAAGTCATCTTGAATAGATCTAAATATAGTACGACCAATTTCGATCATTTTAGCTGATACGAAACGATGAAACATGTTTGAATCATGGATGACGCTCAGAAGCGAACAGAGGGAGGACTCGGCGACAGCTTTCACAAGAGGAGGTACCCTTCCCTTGTTTTTCGTCATCAATTTTCAGGGTTCTTTTCGGAAGGGGGTATGTAACCCTTGGCAAGAATAAAAGTGAAATATCAAATTAAAACTACGACAACGAAAGCCTGCAGTTCTGCTCAGTGAAGAAAAAACTCACCGCTCCAGATAGGGCAGTATGTTGACGATAAACTGCAGCCAGACTTCGTGGCGAAATCGTTTTCGTTTCAGCGAGTTCAGAACGGTTAGCAAGAACATGCGCAGTTCCACCATGGCGATTTGCATATCGCGCGTGCTCATCTTGTGCTGCGGCGAGATTTGATAGTTGATTGACAGCTTGTCCACCACTATGCCACTCGCGTTCTGGAATAGGTCGGGTTACTGCTAAGATTACCTGCATCCGCATTAACAAACAAAGGAGATTATGTGGTATCGCAACAAGTTTCAAAATCGGCAGCGACGTAGAGAGGACGGATTTGTACTATGTACGAGTATTAATCACATTTAGTAGTCCAAAGCTACTTAAAATCGAAAACTGAAGGTGACTGAGAAGAACGGATAAGATGAAACGAGAAATTTCACCGTCGTCTGATATGCATAATAAGTATCCACTTTACAGTATCCTTTCTTCAGTGATACGCAGTATATGAACCATTCAACTTTTCCAAGGCACAATTAAATCGATCCAAGAAAAGCAGCTGACCTGATCGGAGAACACCTGGAACCCGATCCTAAGGTTAAACTCGAGCTGGATGACGGCGGCGGTCAACTCGAGCAGCGACCGTTGGTAGCCCGTGGTCAAGTCGGCGAACTGCTCCGTCTGAGGTCCGTCATTGAATACCGCGATATCCACCGATAACTGACTGCTGAAAGCGCGGGACAGAGAAATTAAAATTAGTTTATGTCTGATATAAGTTTGAATTCACAATGGTGCCCTTTACGTCTTGACCTTTAAGGCATTAACAATAAAAAATCTTTAATTGAAAGTATACATGTAGCAGTAGTCCAAGATTGGGGGCACGCAAGACCAAAAACCCAAAAAATCGAAGACGCATGCAAAGCTTCACCCCCATTGGTTAATAATATGTAAATCTTGCACGAAAATTCAAATTTTGGACCCGAAATTTGAATTCCTGTCCTAAATTTGATGAATTTTTTGCGACCCTCAGTGAATTTTCATAGGCAGGGCGCGCAATTCCTCCACAGCTATATCTACGACCGAAATAATGTTCAATATCGACTGAATGTCACCTTTCCGGATCGTCGTTCCTCTGCATGTTATGCACAGTGGCCATCAAACTGTGGAGCAGACATTTCTGCAGTTTGCATCTCGCCAATAATCCGCTGACGTAGGCCACGAACGCCTTCGATTGATTGCTGTTGACGGCCGCATCGATCTCCTTGATCAGATCGGTTACAAATTCGAGGCATGCAATCTGCAAAACAAACAGATTCTCATCATTTATTTTTGGTACGGCCGTCCTATATGATTAACCCATCCGTAGCAAACATACAAATAATCCATAAAAAGAAGCAAAGAGGCTTACTTTCGCTTTCCAATTAGTCGCCAAGTCTTGTTCAATCACAGGCGTTATCGGACTGTTAAGATGATAGGATCGCAAATAGTGCAAGGAAACCTAAAAATAAGTCTTCAATACAGTATGATAGCTCAAAATCCATTCATTAATATTTGCCTGCATTATTATGTGCATCGCTTTGCAACACGATAAGGCCCAAGACCGGAAAGTTACACAAAATTTGGGCGAGCATTCATATCTCCAAACAAAACTTTCATGTTCGCGCCAAATATCAGAATGTCTTACATTCCTGCATGCGTACCCCCAGGTTTCCAAAAAATAATTTGCACCTCCTAATTTTGACCCCATGTTACACAATAAAATAATAAAGGCATAACAAGACTTCTTAAAGCAATTACCGTAATCAGCAGCTCGAGGAATGTATAGTGTCGAATCTTGGCCTGGCCGCCCTCGGGATTGGCGTCTTCGGACCAGAAGTCCTGACCGAGAATGGATCGGACGTGACGGAACATGAGATCGGTCAGGCGGCAAACAGATCGCTGACCACCGCGCGGAAGAGAAGCAGTACCCGTCGATACCATGCTGCTGTAATATTACAAACATAGGGATCGTGAACTGCAAAGGAAGGAAGCAGCGGGAGTCCTCAGGGGACTCAATACTTTTATGGTAAAGAGTCAAAAATGCGGAATAGTTTTCCACGCTCGCGCGCACAATTCAACTGGGATGTCACTCAGGATCACTACTGAAGTCACTCGAAGGCAACTGGTATGGATCAATTGAACGGCAACGGTAGTAGTAATGAGACTGAACACAACGAAACTATCAGGAACCGCGTCCTGGAATACGACTGGTCTCGGCCTCGATCCTATACGATGCGAGACTATAGCACGATACGAGACTCCCGGGAATAACGAGACTTGTCTCGGTCTCCTTACACCTCAGCTTTGCACACGGAAGCTCTGCTTATACGGAGGAACCAACAAGGAAGGACAACGTACTTAACAACCATTCGTCCAATCATGTACCCGCGTTGACTGGTCAGCAACGAAGAGAGAATGTGGAAGACCTTCTCAGCCCGACCCAAATCGGCGTCGCAGCCACTTTCGGTGTAGAGGAGGAAGTGCGCGTGCAGCTGGTGGAAAAGGAGCGACTCTTCGTTGGCAACGGTCTGGTTCTCGGGTGATATCGGTCGGGCATTGGATGGCTCCGATGAATCGAAGAATCTAAAAATAATATTCATAATACAGTGAAAGTCGTGTATAGCGATATCGGAGCTAATAATAAATCGTTATATATCGGTCAGTGGAATAAAATATTTGAAACTATAACAGAAGAAATCTTTTATAGCCGTATCGCTCAAAATGGTAAATTCCCTGTACAATCAGAATGACCGGTTCCACCGCCTTTCTGACTTCGTTCAGTTCACAACTGTCAAAGACTGACTAGTCCCCTATTCACCGCTACTGACGATTTCTTCTGTAGTGTGATAAAAATTGTCGATCCAATCACATCTTCACGAAAATTATTAAAGCACCTAACCTGAGCTCCGACGTAGCCGCCAATGTGTATATGCTCTCCAGCATGGAGTCCTGTCTACGATGACCCTTTTTCTGAGATGGAGTTGCTCTCTTGACGTCAGGACTGCTGTTGGCGCTCGTCTTGCAGCTCTCCGTCTCCGACGACGACACGACCAGATCAGGGACGCCGCAGACCATATCGAGCAGATCTTGTACGGTATCGTATACGGCTTGATCAACTGAAGTGATCGAATCCGTGATCGATTCCTGGAAAATAATATTGAAGGTCATACCTGTAACGGATGTCCGAGGCCATGGGGGTCTGGACCTTCTCTCGGGGGGGGAGGGGGTAAGGCCAGGGGGGGGGGTCCGACCCCCCCTAGACCCCCTGGTTACAGGTATGTTGAAGGTGATTACGGAGTCAAAGAAAGAATGTTTCAGATCAACAGTTTTGTTTAAACTCCAGCGAAAAAAGTACGATTCGTTTATAGCGTTATTCGTTTATGGTCTCTAATGATCTAAATTGGCTGGCCCCCAATTTATTATAATAAATGAAAGGGGATTGCATTAATTGAATTTTGCTGTATTGCTGACATTGCCATATTTTTTATTTTTCGTTGAAAAGTCGCAAACGAAACAGTACTAGCTTAGGGCAGGGCGAGAGGCAGAAAATAAGTAAGGTTCTTATGGGCTGTGCGAAGTTAAACGGCCGATGGCCGAAATTCGTACATAATAATCAAGAATGCATAATGCATCATTGACAATTTCGTATCAATTCTTGGTAATTGTATGAAAATTCTGACCGTCGGCATGCACGTACCGTATCATCGTCGAAATTAGGTCCATTGCAGGACCGGCTGGCTTTTGCCTGCACACTGCCTGCCTCTGTCATATCCGCCTGCTGCTCCTGATTGCCAGCCAGCAGCAGTTTTCGACGCAGCTCATTGGTCCAAGCCGTAGACTGGCTAGAGTCGTCGTGCGGATCGCCCTAAATTATAAGGAGATCAATCGACGTTTTGCGTTAACATAACTGAAGCTTATTGAAAAATGGGTGGATAGGCGAGAGAGCTTTATTAGTTACAAGAATCATCGGGCCGGAATACTAATCTGCCAGGTGTCGGAAGTTGGGGGAGTTTAGGAGTCTTTACCCCAAATCTGAGGACCCTCAAGTTTCTTCTTCGGAAATTTAACAATTGGCATTGAAAGTTGAATTCCTGAAGTAAAACGAGGGAAAGTTCGCTTTAACTTTTCTATTAAAAACTACCCTACATTAGTGACGTGATGCAGCGATTGGCGGCCGCCGGAGGTTGTCATGGAAACGGCGCGAACTCCCAATGGTAATGACGGGAGGGTGGAGCGATCGACTTGCGACGTCACTGTTACGTACTGGATGGATACACGCGCCGTACTCTGATGCAACAGCATTGTGGAGAGCACCTGAAAAGGTGGACAAAATGAGAACGTTGTTAATACTGCCGTGGACATTGATTAATTTCAGTTTTGAGTTAAGAAGGGAAAATTAATAGCATCAGCTTAGCTCATACTATCAATATCGATTCATATCGAAATTATAAACGAGAAGGCTCCGGCATATTGTGGACTAGTTAACGATATAATATGAGATTCGCAACGTGAATCAACAGGTTAAAAGCGCGTCGCCTTCTAAAGACAACTAACTATTAAATCAATGATTGTCGTATATAAACCACATTTCCATTAAAAGAAAACCGAAAAAATGCAGGCTGACGCTGTGCTAATATTTTATGGATCTTACCTGCAGGATCTTCTGCAAGTCGCCGTGCTTGACGCAGTCAAGAAACCAGGCGTATGCCACTGTCTTCAGTTCGACCTTTGAGTTCGTCTTCGGCTGATCGGTCAGCACGCCAAGCAAAACCATCACCGCCCTGCAAAAAATAAGTGATTGACCTTCTACACCCCTATAATCGGTAAAAATGAGCGGAATTTTGCAAAGCTTACACGAAAATCGGTTTGCAACTCTCCCATCCTCTGACTTACTGTTAGCACATTTATGCTCTGCACATGGCAAAGCTTCCAGGACAACATTTTTTATTCCTCTACCTGTTGAATGGCTTCATCGGCAATCCAGGATACAGCTCGCCTCCGTCATTGATGCTTCGACTGAGCGCCCAAAGCGTCCGAAATTTTTTCGCCGCTGCACCACTGACATCCTGAAAAATGAACCGTACTTGACTCACTGAAGGAAAAATTATGGATATCGGGAGACCGACGTCAGAACGCCGGGTGAAGCCAATCATAAACCTATCGATTATTTTCAGCAAAAATAGCAAAAACAGTTCCAGGTTCAAGAATGTTGGGAGCGCAAAAATATACGCAAATTCTCACTGTTTAGGATCATTCAAGCAAACCTATTAGCCATCAGTTCAGCCTGCCATCACGAAAGCACTAAGCGTTCAAACAAAAACAATGTGTCACCTTGTTCTGATTGGTCAGATCGGCAACGACGAGGTCCTCGCACTCGCTGCTCGCCTCGTTCGGTCGTCTCGAATGGAGAGTGCAGAGCAGTCGCGCCGCCGTCTGATGACAGCCAGAAGAGTCGTCGTCCAACTTCAACCATAGCAGAGCCGCCGATTTCTGCAAGTTATTCACTTGATTGATTAGCGTAATATGCCATCGATCGGCGAACATGTATGGTAACACTATTATTCGAAACATTATCAATATTATTGAAACCATTACGAAACGCAAGTTTTGATCAGCATAGATCTACCCGTCTCACGCTAATGCATGCAACAATAAAAATGCCAAAGGGAGACGCAAGCTCGACGGGTCAATGAAGCAGCGCTGTAACGCGACAAAATTTCGACATATCCCAAGAAAACTTTTTGGGAGGAAATAATCTCCAGCCACCGACCCGTGAACACGTCTGCATGGGTTCTAAGAGTCATTCCATGAAATTATTACCTGAAACACGCCATCTTTCTCGAGTCGGAGCAAATCGCGTTCGGCAAGCATCGGCTTCAGGAGAACCGCCGTTGCGCCAGCCGATCTGAAAACGTACACAAGTAAAAGCGCGACTTGAAACAGAACGCATTCGTGTTGTCAGACATAGGTAAAGTCTTAACAAGCTAAACAGATAAGATCTAATACAATAAAGTTAGTTAACGAAATTTTTACTCTAAAGCTAGTCTCATTAACCCGTCCGTTTTGCGCTTCAGTTCACAAACATTACGGTCGCAAGTTTATTTAATGTAGCAATGAACCATAAATATGTAAAAAAATCAAAGCTAAAATCTCGGTTAAGCAAGGGTATATTCGTCATTCATAAATTTCAAAATCTTCTGATACCCAAAGTAAAGCTTTTTACCACGCAACGTACAATCATTCCTCCCGTAAGCACAATAGAACAATTCAAAACGTAGAGCCTCAAAAAGAGGGTATAGGGCAAAGGGCTAAAGATTCTCCGTCACTAACTCTAAGAGTTCTCAATCTTTCAAAAGTATATAACAAATGTTTCTATCAATAAGTACCGTACCCATTGTCACTTCCATAGGCGCTCTCCGTCTCCACACTGAGCAACTTTCTTCCCTTGATTGCGGCGTGCTGCTCGACCACGGAAGCGGACAGAACGCAGACGTAGGTGAGCACGTCTAGCGTCAGCGAGCGAGCGACGAAGTCCGAGCAGCAGTCGACGGAGGCGATGTCGCACTTATCCAACGTGACGCGCTTCAGACCCGCCAGCCAATCGGGTGGAGGCGGAGCCTTGCCGGATAAAGGTGAAGAAGTGTTGCCGGCGCCTGATGGGAAAACATGCTCGTCTATAGAATGAGTATCGCAACAAACATGGGCAAGGGGGTATTAGGAAGCTATATAGCCCCAGGCACTTAAATCTCTCTATGGGGCAAATTGTTACTATGGCAACACTTCTGACGAAAAAGCCTTAAAGTAGATAGAATCGGACTTTTTAATCCCCCCAACCAACGACCCGTGGTCATCATATATGATCGCAATCTGTGTATCGCAACCCATCTTTGTGAAATCACTTAGGACCGCACGTTAAAACTGCGATTAAGCAATTCGATCGAACATTACTATCAGCCAATTTATTTGCACACGCAGTTTCTGTTCATCACAATATAAAAAAATAAGAAGCGAAAAAAACTAAACATACCGTCCTCAAGTGAGAAGCAGTAGAGCGGGAAATCGGCAAACTCTTTCAGCAACTCGCCCATGCGGCAGAGCACGGTCGTCTTCGAGGCGGCCCGGTCCGTGCAGTACCACCGGCAAATCTGCGCCACCAACGTTTGGTACTGACTCACGCACGACTCGATCAGTTTCTGGTCTGAAAGAACAAAAAGAATTGAACTGAATAAGAATCAATCATGTTTGAGAATACTTTTGGCATATTACAAGCGAACAGTAAACAGATTATGTATGAGTAGTGGGAAACATAAATCGACGGATCAGCATTCTGATGAGATTGTATGATCCGTGAAACTGACGCATACACGATTCAAAGAGTTTCTGGTGCGATATGGCATGGCGGAGGAATTGGGCTGACGTCATTTGTTCAAATGGCGTCGAGACAATTTCACATCAAAAATGATAATGCTTAACAAACTGTTCTCATAGAGAACATTTTTATCGGATTTTAGAGTGTTCGGTAAGGCGTCCAACATATTTCACAAAATCTCAGTATTTTGAAATTTTGTTAGTGCAATTACCAAGAGTATCTGATAGATTCCTGTCGTATTCTATTACGAAATCCGGGGATTTTGCGGTGATGTTCGACGTCGAAGAGAAAGGATTACTGTAATATCATACCTTCCGATCCGCTAAGCTGCTCTTTGCTGAAGGACGTCGCACCATCCGCTTCATCCTCCACAGCTCTGCGCATCACCAAGGCGCCCTCGACGGCCACTGCGCTCTGCTGAATCTGTTCGAGCAGCGAATGGCAGACGGAGAGCAGGCTGGCCATGTCGGTTTGCGCGAACTTGTCCACCTTGCCACAGGATGATCGGAGAATGGCGAGAAGGAGCTTGGGCAGATGGATGACGCGTACATCGCCGTGCGCGTCCAGAGTGACTGTCTTCAGACAGAACTCGATCGTCTACAAATGAGAAAGCCATATACAATATTTATTCAAGTATTGATAGTATGACCCCATGCGCTATTTTCGCTTATCGGGAATGAACAATAGTTCTACACCATTCGCTTTGAATTTTTGTCCCCAAAAAATCCCGAAACGATTTCGAAATATAAGATATACAAAAATTATCCGACACAAGCGCAAGAGCTAAATACGACTTCCACTGAACCAATCGATTTACCTTAGCGAAGCGCCCAACTTCAATCGGTGCTCCTTGCTCTGCTACGTTTGTCAGCTGTTGAAAATGGTCGCCTAAGTAGCCCCACAAGAAGCCAGGGTCGAGCGAATTGAGCAGCAAGTTGAACGTCTTCGCAATCTCCTCCATGCGCTTCTTCTGCTCGACGCTTTCCTTCGTAGACGCACTGTTCGGGTCCCGAAGCGACCGCCGACGCTGGCCCGAGTTCTGCCGCGAAAGAAAGCGAGACTCCTGAAACAAGCAGAAAATTACCGTCGTTCATGAATAGCACATGACAGGTGAGAACATAGGTGTGCATGGGGGGGAAACTGGAGGTAGTCTAGCCTCTAGTCTAGACTCAAGCCCCTGAAAGTTTTGAAAACCAGGCAAAAAAATCGTGAAAATTCAAATTTTTCTGCCAAAATTAGAACAACTGCGGGGGGAAACCTGACCTCCAGAGGCTGACCTGAAAAAGAAAATTTACCCGCCAAATACATACCGAATCAATGTCAATCGTCGGGTCTTGTCTGGCGGCGTGCTCGAGCACAAACGCGAGCGTCTCGTTCAGAATCAACGGGCCCAGATCGGGTCGGTCAAGCATGTAAAGCAGCAGCCGAAAGACTTTCACTTCGGGATAGTTGGCAACGGCGGCATTCGAATCCTTAAAGAGCGCGGGTTGATTGCTTTCGCATAAATGCAATAAACAACTAATTAGTGTTGCCATGATACGGAAATTTCTCGTATAGTATCATATGGCACAGAATTTTTCGCATTATTCCTCGCACCTTCATCAGCAGAGCGCTCTGCCTCGTTCTTGTTTACTTCCCCCACGCGCGCTTTTTTGTACGGAGCCGAAAATGTGATTTCAGCAAAGAAACTAGGTAAACGTTCCAATTAAAATTTCTTGTACGAAACATTCTCGTATCGATCTTAATACAAAAAAGTAAACCCGACAAAGTGACAATCCGTCACAGCTGCTCTAGCTCCGTTGAAGTAATAAAATAATTGATCCTATTTTAGACCTGAATGAAACATCAAGTTGCGGGTTTTTAATCGTACGAGCAGCGTTATTTAAGTACTGCCTACGGGCGATTTCGTAACGATCTTAGCCGAGTGACAAACCTTGAACGAATCGAGACACTTGTCTGCTGCACAGCTCGTGGTAAGGAAGTCACTGACGGCCTGCTTGACCAAAGGCAGCGAATGTTTGCGAAAGAAGTCCAAATCACTCGAATCGCCATTACTGTTAGCACTTTCTGAGCGGTAAAGAAGCCAGGAGTAAAGCCGCCGGTTTAAGCTCATGTCGCGTCTCAGAACGACAAACAGGCAACGCCTGAAATTTACATAAACATGCGATTGAATCGATCGCAAAAATATCGGCGAAGCTTTATCATAGCTTTCGCTTATTTTTGAATTAATAACATCGCGAAGGCAAAACTTTTACGTTGAAAATCTGGTGATGACAAAATTGACTTCAGGATTCTGTGTAAATAGGCTGCGTAACAAAGATGCATACTGTGTACCAAGCATAGTTGGGGGACTACGCACAGAAAGAACCGAGGTAGGCGGCGTTCGCTTCCAAACTTCCGTTGAAGGTCTCCAAAAATTAGCCAATTTTTGACGGGAGTTCAGATCATAGTTCAGAATTAAAAAATTTCCCCTTAAAATGAAGGACAAAGCATTGAATACCTCGAGTTTTAGATTTTAGTCTTGCATGCCCCCAGTCCCTGACAGACCTATGGACTGAATGTTTAAAATATTTATATCAACAAACAAAATCAAAATCATTCACGTGGCCCATCCTGTGCATACCTGAGTAATCGCACAAGGTCCGCCTTGACCATATGATCAGTGTCCAGCGGAAAGGCGGTGGTAAGAAACTCGAGCAGATACCGTTGCACCAATGTCGAGCCCTCATCGTCGGCCGCTGCGCACAAAGCCGCCACCTGAAGCCGAAAGAAAATGAAACTCGATGATGAGCGCGCGTATCACAGGCGTCCACAGAAGGGAGGTGACGCAGGACCAATATCCCGAAAGTCGAGGGAAGTCGCATGTGGGAAGATTAAAAACTTCACATTATAGCCCGAAAATTCAAATTTTTGCACTGTAACTTAAATATCCGCTTGATTTATCAATCCTTGGCCATATTAAGGCACCCTCTCGCATACAAATTATCCGATTCCTGGTCTAAAGCCGCCGAATGGTCTTCATTGTTTGCCGTTCGGAACCAAAAATGTAGAAAGAAATTAATTAAAATTTTTGTAAGCTAGGCATGAATGGTAAGCTGTCAGCTACAAGTTCACCAATTTTCATTACAATCGGCTGAATCTCCGATTGAATATTAATTAATAAAAGAAGCCATCCTTAATTGGCTCAACCTGAGTAATACTGTACTTCAAAAAATCACTGACCATATTGTCAACGTGACTGCCCATGATGTAGAGCTGGTCGTCCATGGACTTGCGCTTGTCGAACTTGGCTGTGACGTAAATGAGTGCCGGCAGGCGGACGTTCGGCGAGCCCAACACCGTCTGCCAAAGACACGCGAAGAAGTGGTCCTCGCCAACCCCAACCTGCACTTGCTCCAGCAGCGTATAAGTCCTAAAAATATCATTTCGAACGAAATATGGCAATGACTACGCCAAAGTTAGATGGCACCCGTTATGTCTCATACTCTGCATTGCTATGCCTTGTACTGTTTTGCAAATGTTTAGGTATTCTATTAATGATTAATAATGCGAATGAGATCCAATTTAGATGGTGACTGCGACGACTATTTGCATTGGTTTGTTATTCTATAAATTATTCACAAACGAAAAAGATATCCAAACATCAACAGTGCTGTTGGCAAGACGTTTTTTAATCTATACAATTGAACCAGGAATGCATGGGAAATAAAATATTTTCTAATATCCCAGTTTCTCAAATCCACGTTTGACTGTAACAGAAAACTGTACTTCAGAAAACAATTAAACGCGAAGAGCTTAAAACAAAACAAAACAGCGCAACACCAACCGTTCGAAGAACTCCGTGCCTTCTTCCAATCCAAGCAGCGCGCCGGCAAGGAATCCTACTAATGCCGGACGGAGGTTCTGCCCGAGCGGCACGAGGTACTGCTCGAAGATGCCCAGCAGCTCGGCCTTCACCTTGATGCCGCAGTGCTCCATCAGCGGGAATAGCCCGATAGAGAACAGATACAACAGCTTGGGCAGGTCTTTCTGGCCCAGGATCTCGAAGATCTGACGGTATGTCTCGAGCGCCTTCAGGTGAACGCCTGAAACAGCCATGTCTGTTTCTTCTCAACTGCCTCATTTCTTTTCTTTTCTTTGGGCCGGTAACACAATCATTACTTAGTACTTACGATATCGTAAGTGTAATATTATTACACACAAATATTACACTTACGATATCGCAAGTGCTAA
>JAQGAX010001188.1:0-12020 GCA_034698105.1 Plectus exinocaudatus | reverse complement strand
CACACTTTCGGTCCAAGCTTAAGCAATGAAAACCTGCGTTTCAAATCCGATGAATTTCCTGCAAACATGCCAAAGATATGGGACAATTATTTCGGCTTTATTACCGCGCAAAGAAGTATGTCCATTTTTTAAAATATAGTACGTTCTTAAGCTGTTTATTCTCACTATGTCGTAGGGTCAGCTTTTTTTCGGGTTTTCCGACCCTCATCATAATGCGGCACGCGCTCCTCGGTCGGCTGTCGTAGGCCTGACACCGGGGACGACGCTGCTGGGGGTCAAACCCCCGACCTTGGGGCTGAGAGCCGAGGCTCTTAGACCACTCGGCCACAGCCCCGTCATTTTTAAAAATATAGTAAAACAGCAAATCGTTCAAATACTTGTGTTTTAGGTACTCCAGTAATCGTCGGTTCTTGGGGTGGTAAATTCGAAAATGGAACAGCAGATGAACAATGGCACAATGCGTTCGTCGATTGGCTTAAGAGCAAGTGCTTGACAAATCAGTTTTATTGGTGCTTGAATGGATTTGATTCTTTATTTGGTGATGCGCTACTTAGCGATATGGCAAAACTAAACCAAAGAAAGCTTGCCTTATTGAAAAGGTTACAACCTAACCCATCAAAGTTTGTTTGCTACAAGGCCACCTCGTTAGTTGTTTCTTTATTACATAATAAATGATTTCAATAAATTTGGTTTTTTCAGGGAACTGCGAATTTTACCAGAAACGGGAATTCTCACGAATGAATTGTGCTATCATGATGCAACATAATTTCTGATGGAACGATGAGCTTTCTGAATTGTGCAAATTGTAAAATTGCTTGCCATGAGTTCAGCGTATTTTGACCATTCCTTAAAAGTACGTACAGTACATGCAAAAATTGTGAATGAATTGCTCAGTCGATTGAAGCACTGTTTTAGAATAATATTTGCAAAGCGACGCCAGCCACGAACCCTTGAGAGGCAACTTTTCTTTTTCCAGAACAAAATCGAGCATCGAACCATTTTTTGAACGTCGTATCGTGGAGGAGTCAATTCAGAACGCTTTTAATCGACTGTCACCACTGATTTTAGTTTTACAGAGGAATGAACTAAAAAGCTATGAAGCAAAGATTTGCATAAGTAGTAAGGCTGTCTACAGCAGCTGTATTGTAGCTCCAGTACTACATTGGATCGGGGCCCGAGGCAAGTGTCTCATGTGCGTCACCTATGATGCGGCTCTCCCAGAGGCAATTCAACATCCAGAATTTCACGCCGTTACTTTTCGCATTTGCACTGCATTCATGTCGTTGGTGTCGAATTCACCAGTGAATCTGTTAACGAAAAAACGAAAACCAGTTTCTGTCGTGCTTTGAACAATTTGACGATCTTGATATAGGCGAGGCAGACGTGGGCGCTGTAGGGGGGATTGGGGGATGTCCCCCCTTGGAGGCTCCATCCCCGAGGGGGTCGAAGTTTAGGGGGGATGAGAATTTTTTAACGTAGAAGGGGGGAGTACAGTGTTTTCGGTCGGCTGGAATTTGACGACCTTTTCTTTAGGTCCCTAATCACCTAATCATATGTAGCGAAAAAAAATTTTTACCTCCATCCCCCCCTTAGGGTGAAAAACATTTTTAGGGGGGATGACCCCCTCCCTAAATCTGGTCCATCACCCCCTTGGCCGGCCCGCCGTGCCCACCTCTGCGGCGAGGTATCTGCCATCTGCCAGCGATCAGGGCACGTGAAGTCAAAATACCAGCGGTAATGTAAAGAAACGTAGTCGTACTGTAAAGATAATACTTTATGATGCGGTGCAATCGATTCGATGTTTTGATTCGATTCAATGTATCGATGTTTCCAAGAACATCATTTCCAAGAAGAATTAGTCATCAAAATATTCATAGATTTCCAAGGAAAATTGTGAATCAGCTGAGTCATCCTGTCCTCTTCTATTCCGGACATTTCTTGAATCAGGCACAGTGTATATGTGTAACGGGTGTCCGAGGTCAGGAGGGGTCTGGACCTTCTCTCGAGGGGGGGGGTACCTTCGTGTCGGGATTTTGGCGCGAATTCAATAAATCGCTAAAATTTGGGGAGGAGGGGGTTAGGCCAGGGGGTCCGATCCCCCTAGGACCCCCGGTTACACCTATGGCACAGTGAGGCATTCTTATATGCGTCTTTCATGAGAATGGAGATTCGCTTGTTTCACATTTCGTCGAACAATCTGCGATGTAATAAACGATTAGAGTCGCTTTTTGTATCAGTGGTATACTGAGTATACTCAGTGTGCTCATAGTCCGCGTCGGCGGAGGGAAATTGGTGGTTAGCAACGATCCACTCATTCACTTTCGAGAATGCAGAAATTATTTGCGAGACGTTTACCATTTTTTATTGCAGTTTGGATCGAATTTCACAACCGAAAAGTTGAATTACTAGAGAAAAGACCTAAATGGTATAATGGAGATGATGTATAAATCGACCACTGTCGCAAATCCATTACATAATCAGCTGGATCACCTGGCTTGCGATGAAAAGGACGAATTAGATCCACAAAATCTTAGAATTTTGCACGTAAGTAAGAAAATATGTCATGCCGCAGTTGTCATTTCTATCAATCCTTTTTCTTTTAACTTCTTTGAACTTCTTGTGAAATTCTCATCAGTTGCAGAACCGCAGTCCCTCAATTATCCTTAAGCATCAAGCGCGGAGAAACAAATTCGTCTTGTGTTTTGCATCCGCTGCTGCAGCAGTTTCAGTTCTAGTAGCTATAATAATCTTCATCCTTTGGCTGAGCTGTAAAGGCCAAGGAAAGATTCAAGGTAAAGCTCTTTCTTTCATACTACTGTTCATAGAATCTTGCAGTTTCATTATATTATATTTTTGTACTGATACTGAATATCTAAATAGAGGTTGCCTGGCTAAGCGCTACAAGTTTTTATTTTTAAAATCCGAAAAATTTCAGAAAAAATCGAACTTTCTGTATGATCGCTGCTGTTTCGGCCAAGTTATTTAAAAATCGAAATTCTCCATTCTTTCAAAACATCCTGTAAAACAAATTTGTCAAATTATGGTTTCTTACTTCAGATATTTGCTTAGCAAAGCCTAATTGGACAACCGAAAATGGCCACGTCTTCCTGAACGGTAAACAATGTGATAAGTGAAAGAAGAAAAATATTAATTTCGGTAATTTAGGCGAACAACTTGTTCTGAAGGGAATCAATTATAATGGATTTGAAACCACCGATTATTCTCCTTATGGGCTTTCGAAGCAATCGTTAGATTTCCTGCTAGATATTGTTGCCGAAAATGACTTTAACGCCGTCCGTTTGACTTTCTCTATTGAAATGATTCAAAGAAATCCTAAGCTAAACAATGTTGATTGCTCTAAAAATCCGGAAATATGCCACTTCAAGTCACTGGATCTAATGGAAGCACTGATTGATCGGTATGTCGATACATTTGTCTCCGCGTTTCGACTGTTCCGACGGGAATGCAAAAATTTCGGTCGATTTGCAAGCGGGTTCAGGTTTTTTTGGGTTCGAGTTCAGAGGTCCAGGAGTCCCTCATTCGCGAAAACAAGCAATCCACAGAAGAAAAAACTCAGAAGGCGTCGTGTGTGATTGATATGGGGTGCAGGATTTTCCAAAAGACCGCCCCTGGCGCTTATTTGGTTTTGAAAACTTGTATCTTAAAAAGTGCCCTTCTTTTGTTCTGTGTGGGAAGGGGCGGCTTATTTGGTGTGGTATTTATTCGGAATCGGAATTCGGAACCATAGGCGATGATTTCTGTCAGCATTATACTAGTTTCATTCCTTTAGATGCGCCGACCGTGGACTTCTAGTCGTGCTTGTTTGCTCTCAGCTGAGTGCTGGCTCCAACTACACTGAGAGAAATGGGTTATGGTACGATCCTAAAAATGAAATGTATTCAGAAGAAAAGATATTGGCAGCATGGGATGAACTGATGATGCGTGTAAGGAACAAATGGAACCTTTTCGGATTGGACATTCTTGATCAACCACATAAAGGTGCTTCGTGGGAAGGAAACAGTAAACAATTCAATCAATATGCTAAGAGGTTTATTGAGGTTAGCACCTTTTCTTTATCTGCATCATATATTCTAGTGATTTGTGAACCACCAAAAATTTGCGAAAAATGCTAAGGGGCACCCTTTTGTATTGAGGCCCCAGGGGCCCATGGACCCACCAAGAGGGCCCTGCAAAGAGGGACCATTTTGTATTGGGCCTCCTGGGTCTCCTGGCCCATGATTGACCGGCCTGCCTTCCACTACCCTGACCATCACCAGCCAGACATTGAAACTCGTACCAGTACTGCTTTCTACCATTGTTCCATACCTGTAACCAGGGGGTCTAGGGGGTCGGACCCCCCCCCCCCCCGAGAAAGTCCAGAAAACAGTTTCGTCACGTAGTGGCGAAAAAATTTAGGCTATTTTTTTGAATTAGCGCCGTAATCCCGACACGAGGTACCGTACCTCCCCCGAGAAGGTCCAGACCCCCCCTGGCCTCGGACACCCGTTACAGGTATGCATAGGAAGCCGAATCTGTTGTGTTCTGCTCTCGCAATTGGTGGAAAGATCGAAAACAAGGCGAACAGTCGCTTGTTTGCGCAATAGAATACGCACACTGACCGTAATTTTGACATTGCTGTATGCAATGATTCAGGACAGTATTCATCGCACAGCCCAGTACCGGTAACGGACGTACAGATAAAGGTTACATGCAGTGTTGTATTGTCATCAATCGTTTCGAACAGTAAAGTGAATTTACATTTTCGATTTACCATTACCAATCAAGGCGAAATAGACTGCGATTTCAAAACAGATTTGGCAATCGAGAGATAGTAATTATCAAAAAAAATGCCATTGCAAAAATGACTTAGATTGTTGCACTTGCTGCAACGAATACTGTAAGGTACTTAATCATTCGGTGGAACTAATATTCGGTAATTTCGGTAGCCCTTGGTTAACCGAAATTAAATACCACTTAATTTTATTCTCATATACAGTAACTGATCTATTTTACATAAAACGCAAAAAATCGATTCTTAGAAAACGATTTTCTTGACAGAAATTGTCCACCGAAGGGAACTACCGCAGTTAATTCCCACCGAATATGCCAAATTTCAGCGATTACCGAATATTAATTCCACCGAATATAAAGTACCTTACATGTCAATGTAACAAGTGAACACAGTGAAAAGGGCGAAGGGGGTTTCGCCAAAGGTCGGGTCGAGTACCGACCCCCAGCCACAGGTGCGACACCTTTGCGGACAGTCACGACGCGACGTCGCTTACCGAATCAGCCGGAGCTGAGTACGGACCGCATGAGCTGGTTCCTTCCGCGGGGGAATGGCTACGCCCCAAACAGAGCGGGAATGGGGATAGAGCAGAGCGAAAGACAAGTGAGCGGCTGACAGGTCAGGTCTATAAGGCGAGAAGGCAAGGGCCGTCAGCTAGACAGATAGCTGATCGAGCGAGTGAACGGCACAACCATACATGTGAACGAGGCACCGACACCGAGAAGCAGAGCGACAACGAGTATGACAGTGACACGCCTACCGGGACCCTAGGCCTAAGGCCGGCTTACAGTAACCAGTAAGAGAGAGTACAAACACAGACCTCCTAACGCAAAACCTACTTCTTACTAAAGTATTACTACATTATTTTGGACTCCGAAGCTATTAAATTTTTAAGCGGATATTGAGCTAGTACCGGATTACCGGTCGCTGTGCCAGAAATCGAAAACCGGTAACCCTTGTCTACAGAAAATATAATGGCCTACCGTCTCATCAGGAAATATCAAATATGCGAAAGAAAATCAAGGTACATTTCGGTTGAACATAAGGTGGTCTCATCCTATCCGTTGTCCACCTCGAAGCAGGGAGCCCCGGTCAGTGGTGAGCAGGAGTATCCCGAGCTGTTTGCCTTTGTCCCGAGCAACGATCAATCAATATCGTTTCCCCCTTCGTGTGCTTAGTAACACAGCGTCTGGTGGTGAAGCTCTCAAAATTGTGATCACATACCATATCGAAAGGTGAAAGATGAAGCCAAGTAGTTGGCGTGCAATTGCAGAGATTTTGGATATATGTTATGCGACAATTTGCATTACAGTCATCGAACGACATTTCTGCACTGCAACGTGTTTGTCCATTAACTACAGGTAGAGTGCGAATGACTGATAATTCAATGCCAATTTCATATTCTTTGCCAAAGTAACCGACAAAACCCGAATCAAGCATGTTTCCATTTTCATAATTTTCAACAGACAGTCGATCAAGAAAGTCAAGCGCAAAATTTGGATAAGATCCATACTGCTTGCGCTCATGAGGAAACGGTAGGTTCATATCGTTGAAAGAAATAGTCATTTTCTCTGCCATTTTGATAGGATGCTTATAAAAGGGCAGTTCGAAGCAGATTTTATTGAAATCGATAAACTTCATACGGCTAAAATGAATATCTGTCCAGTTGTAAGGAGCTCTTTTTTGAATAGATAATAAATAAAGCTCAGCTACGTCGACGCCAAATTTTTGCCGCAGCTCATCAACAGAGACATTGAGCTCTCCTAGCTTCTTCTCGAGGAAAATCAATGCTGACTCTATGTCATAGATTGGTTGATTTTGAGAACACGCAAAGCTCGACTCAAGTGGAATATTTTCGCAATGCCCGATATTAGCTAAATAATAATGAATGACACTAAGCACAATGTGTTTCCAGTTGTGCCCAGAATCGAGAAAAACTTCTTTGCTCATATTGTATTGGTTAAAATATGATTCAACAAAATACGAATATGAATATGTCTCATTTATGTCAAATCCATACAATTGCCCTAGCGTTTTAAAATGAAGTGACAGACATAACGTAGTAGCTGGTATTGTCATTGTTTCGTTAAATTTAACGATATATATTGTCGTAGTCATTTGATTCTTGTATGAATTGAATATTTGGACTGCTAGCAAAAGTGATACAATCCCCAGTGAAGACCATACGATTAGCTTGATGAGTTTCTTGACGATTAATTTCAATGCAACAAACCGATTCTTTCCAGGAAAAATTACAAAACAATTCCAGGCAATTGATAATTCTCTAGAATAGAGGAATGCAAGTTGTGACAGCTAGCAGGGATGCAACTACTAGAGCTAGGGGGAATGTACCTCGTAGTTTTTAAGCTCCATTCTGTCCAGCGTAAATATTTTTGAAGACCCAGTTTTGGAAATTTTTTCTAGATAGTCAAACTTCATCTCAAGAAAAATCATGTTCTCTAACCCGTACGCTTTCAAAAGATTCTGGACCCCCTCCCTAGGGCTTGAGGGTCACATTCCAAACTCTTTTTGGGGGTACATACCCCTGTCCCCCTCGATGCCCAGAGATATTATGAACATTTAACTTAGCAGCGCATATTGCTCGTGATTTTGAATCGTATCTATTTTGCCTCCGGCTACACCCTTACTATTTGGTAACTGCACCACTGATATAAACTAAATTTTTTACTTGGCAAAGCTGTTCAAATTTTTAAAGAATAACGGTATCCTCAAATATTCTCTCCGATGGGGATCAAACCCAGATGTGGGCAGACGGTCACGATAGCTGTAACTTTGACAAAAAAAAGTCTGCGCGGGAGATCTGGGCGTGGGGTATAGGGGGTCATACCCCTCCGCAGGCCAAGTTGTTCCTTTGGTCCTTGGAGTCAGGAGGATACAGAATTTTTTGCGAAGGTAAGGGGAGTACATGGTTTTTCGTGACCGTCAGAATTTCATCACACGAAATATGCCAAATTGTCTCTAAAAATCACAAAAATTTTTCGAGTGTGGCGCTATGCTGATCGTAGTGTCACTATAGTGTCTCCCGGTCATAGTGTCACTCGGGGGCTCATAGTGTCACTATACCTCCTGTTGCAGAAAAATGTCCTATTGACAGCTGGAAAATGCAGACTATCATCTTTCACAGCATCATTTTTCAATCCCTAGAACCCCGCCATGACATAAAGGGGTATGGACGGCCCCGGGGTTCATATATCACCAACAAATGTTTCGTACTAGGCGCCCCATGCCCCGGTGGATATGTCTGCCCCAGCCACCTCTGTTCAGGAGGATTGAAAAGGCAAAAAATTCGTTTTCACTGGATAAAATTTGGTTTGACCTCTACGAAATTTTTTCAGTATTGTTACAGGTTTGTTACAGGTCTGTCTGTAGGCAAGTTGCGCGATCTCCCCCAATCACGTCGATGAATGCTATCCCCTAGCAATTGACCAGTGTCCACCTCTGCATGGACCCCTTTAGGGATCCTCCTTCTCCCGTAATTCTGTAATGTTTACCTATTTTTAATTTCCTTTGTAGTTTCATGCTTATTTCTTTCTTTCGCAGTCTTATACAATGATTTTGCAACAATTCTTTCATACAGTCGTTTCGTTATGATGTTAGTTACCGTAGCCGTGAACGCAAATGAATCCAAGAAGTTCAGTCCAAGCCATAATCCCATTGCGCCGCCAAGAACACCAATGAAAGACGAAACTGTCCATTCATATTTCTCTTCGAAAAGGGAGTAATCAAAGCTGGCAAATGAAAACATCAGTCGCGCCCAATTGGAAATATCGTGACTGTTGATGCGTTCGTAATTGTTCATATCATATATTCTGCGCTCGCATAGTTCCTTGCAATTTCTTTGGCAGCTAATAAGGTCGACATCGTCGCCGGTTTTTCGGTTTTTGAAGCAAATTTTAAACTGATTCAGTTGGCATTCATCGCTGTTTGCGACAGTTTCCTGTGAGAATACCAATTCACATATATTTCATTCGTTCTTATAGAAGCAGACCTGGGTCAGAAATTACCTGAGTGGGGGCTACGAGGCTACGAGGGTACTAAAAACGCCTTACGATTTTCTCAATCTTGGTCTTAATACATCGCCCCGCTCCAAATTTTTGATCAAAATATGCAAATTTTGAGTAAATTTATTTGCATTTTCAAAATCTGAGGCATGTTACCAGTATTTTGTATACAGTATTTTTCCGACCGCAAATTTGAACGTTTCCACGGTATTCAATCAAACAGATGAAAAAACTGGTATGATTTTGTGCCAGCGCAGGTTTGTAGCATAAATAGGAACAAAAAGCGACACAAGCAAGCGAATAAAAGCATCAGGGCAGTGTTGTCTCACTAAGAGTGTTCCAACTCAGTAAATTAAAACTCGATAAAATTTTCTCAAAACGAACTCAGTAAAGTAAAACACAGCAAAAATGTTAACTCTTACTGTGTAAACTTGGTAAAAGTCAAAGAAGCTTTTTTCACTGACAGCAGTATTTTGATAGTTATTATTACTGAATCAGGTAGTTCACAAAGAAAAAGAATCATTGCGAGAGCATCAGCAGAGGAAAATGTGGGGACAGCACACCTTTATCTTCGAGGTGGAAGTTGAATGTGTTGTAAGTGGGGTTCCGCTGTGAGCTCCGAAGGCGCAAGGACATCAAACTGGGGGTCTGGGGCGCGCTTAAGCGCCTCCAGCGCGTTAGGACAAATTTTGAAAAACTGTTCAATAAATTGTGAAAAGCTGGACGAATTTTGGCAGTTTCCATCATTCCATTCCTCCGTGCTCACTACGAGTATCAGGCATAATATTACTGAGTTTACCTATTCAGTAAAATGTTGTCGACCTCAGTAACGATAAAGGAAAGTAAAAATTCAAATTCAAAAAACAATGTAAAGTAAAGTAAAATTATACTGAGACAACACTGCTTCAGGGTCTCTTTTTCAGAGTTGCTTGTTTTGTTGGCTTGAATGCAACTATTTATGATAAGCGAGGCCAATTTGATAAGTCGTTTCTTTTCCCGAGACATTCCATCACCAAGGCAAGATCCGGTCGCTTGTCTTCCTCGGTCTCACCTCTTCTTATGACACACGTATACGATTAGTAATACCGTACCTTCTCGGCTATCGTAGCGCTGCAGTTACACTGTTGGCGGATATATTTGCGACGACAATTAACCCGGCACACGCTGGGCGGAACTTTTTCGCTGCAACGTACTTGTCCATTGACCACAGACATTGAGCGGTATGTGGCCAAAATTTTGACTGGTGTCCGAATCCAAGAGTGATCGAATTGTGCACGAAACACACGGTAGCCGTCGGCTTCAACTTCGGTAACCATATCCCTCCCATCAAAGTCTACTAACATGCTGTGCCTATCAAAATATACGGGATCTACATAAGCATTCTGATACCGTAAAGCTTCAATCGCGACGACATCATTTGATGTATTAAATGGGTAAAGGTCAAATCGGTATCGGTAGCAAACCTCTTTTGTACCAATGAAACTAACTTTGTCGTTGTCGAAAACTACTTCGTTTGTACCAGGAATATATATATTTAGCCTTTTCACGACTTTAAGATAGAGTAAGCCTGCAATTTCCAAGCCAACCTTTTGCCCCAATTCCATTCGCGAGATGTTCCAGTCTCTTAAATTCTCTTCGAGACAACGGAAAGCCGAACTAATGTTACAAAGCGGTTCAATTTCTGTAATATTCTGATCTGCTAAAGTTAGTTCTAATTGTGTTATGTAAGCTAAATAACAATGAGCAACAAATAGGATTGAGTCCGACCACTTTTGATTCAAAATATAACTCTTGTTTATGTTAACAAAATCGGTATCAAAATAGTCTTTTATAGCTTTGCCGTAATCAGTTTCTGTTCTTGCACTAGTTTCCGTTTCATTTTTGAACGATAAGACAAGTTCGCTGGATTTTAAAGGCAAACAGACTGTCGACTGCGGAAGACTCATGGTTTCATTTAATATCGACTTCAGGTTATAAACAGTCTTTGATGCAGCATACTCTGCAATTAATGAGACACACGTCTCGGCCGTGATGTAGCCAAGAACAAGGACAACGGCAGTCCATGAGATTTGTTTGAGCAACCATAATTTTGCGCTCCTGTTATTCCATTCCGACGTATCAACATTTAATTTTCGTAGAAAAGTTTTTGCTGCTTCTCGTAAGATATTTGTACAAGCTTCGATGTGCTGCATAGCCAGTATTATATTTTTAGCTGAACCAGAAGATTTAACCAGCTTAAGTTTTGATTTAATTTTTTTAGTTTTTTTTTCAAATCCGTCACCTCCACGGACAATTTGAGCAAAAACGTTGTTCACTAAGATGATTGTGCGATCCTAAAGCGCAAATCGGTCAAAGTAGCCCAACGTTCTTCTTTCGTGAACTGTCTTGAAGACCCGGAGAAGTAACACAAAGACTTTTGAAGAATTCACGATTTTTATAGATTCGATATAGAATGTACGATTTCTGGCAGAGATTTGGTGGGTGCCTTTACTTCAATTTATAACTCGAATACATGCCGCGTACTTTTCCGTGGAAGAATTAAATTGACACAACTGCTTGCAGCGGTTAAGAATAGACATCATAAGCTCGTCATGCGAGATCGATTTCGACGACAGAAAAACGGGCCACATCCGAGGAGAGGGAGCGGAATAATTTAATTGGATTGAAGATGTTTCGTCTTTGTGTTCAATTGGTCTATATTTTAAAATACTGAAGCGAAATGCACGTGTGATTATGATTAGGATGCTGAGCAGCGCAGACAGCGAGGGACGATTTCTAAAGTAGCGGCAGTGGGTCGAGGTACTGCAGTTTTCTAACGAACAACTGAAGCATTTTTTGACATCCGACAGCATGGTAGAAACTGGCGTGGGAGCACACATGGGAACAGGTTGGTTCCAATGATATTTTTGGTGAAATCATCTCTTAGCATTCGCTATGAAGTATCGTTAATGCAGCCAAGAACCCATACTTAACCAAGAATGTGCAACTGCGCTCAGTATAGGAGTGGGTTAACTTTGACTGAAATTTTTAGGGCAAAAGTCTCATTTGTTTAAGACAAAACTTATATGGCTGAAATCAGCGATATTTTCTCTATAAGGCTGTTTATTTTGTTTTTTGATTAACGGTCATGTAGACGAGCAAGAGATGATTGAAAAGTACACATGTAACGAAGAAACGAACGCCGTGGGGACATCCTCGCTTCATCTCGT
>JAQGAX010001187.1:0-12021 GCA_034698105.1 Plectus exinocaudatus | reverse complement strand
GCGCCAAGTCTTGATGCGACGCAGGAATTAAGCCTACGATATCGACTAGTCTCTAGTAGGTGCGGCCGACTGTATAGGGGTCCAACTTGGATCCTATGATCGACCGCCAGCGGACCAGCGCAGTATTGCGGTGCGTGGCTACGAAGCCACGCTCACAATATCGCGGCGCAGATACACGGAGAAACTGCACGCGCGTGATTGTTTTTCAAAGTGCAAGAGCGCCTGTCGCGCTTTAAGCACTGCGCGCATGCAGTTTTCGGATCTCCATATGTCTGAGCCGACATTTTGTTGGGCGCCGCTTCCCATTTACCGCTGCAAGCGATTTTTCAGCCGTACCTGTAGCCTGTCCGTCGTCTCTTGAGGTTGAGTTTGTCCTTGTCGCTCAATGCATTCGATGGCTTCGTCGAGTCGAGCAATCAGCTTGTCGGCCATCGTCTCGTCCTCCGGTATCAACTTGGAATGGATGTATTCATCAATTACGGTCACCGGTTTTCCTAAACAGCAATTTGATATGCAGTAGAATTCGTTTATAACGATAAATGGAGGCAACTATAAGGCACTGACGGAGTCCCGCAACGAAAAGTATCGTACCAGCGGCTATCAGACCGTGCCTGACGGCGGCGAGGGCGATTTGGGAGGGCGGGTAAAGTAGCATGGCGTCAGTGACGAGTGCCTTCTGGAATAATTTCTCGGCGCCGGGACGGACGCACTCAAGGTCGACGTCAGCGCAACACTCGGCGTTCTTCATGTCGATCAGATGGCCCTCCATGGGGCGGAAGGGCGAGTGGACGGTGAGATGATAGTCCAACCTCAGCATGATCACCGGCTCCAGCGACAGAATCGTTTCCGTATTGCTCTCTGGAGTGCCTGATCTGCAAGGAAAGAAGTATACTGTTTGCGATCGTACGTTACACGCCACACGCTCAGGCGTATGAGCTTACTGTAGGCTTAGGCTTAGGGAGCCAATTGCGTTCTATCTCTTTCCCTGAAAACTGGCGTATCGACGACGTACCTTTGCGATAAACTGGACCATTGAAAGCTCAATGATAACATTTTCGTTGTCAGGATCAATTCCATATCAAAAATTTTAAATTTTCGTTCATCAGAAACTACCGATATCATTATTTACCATACAAATGACAGTGATATCATTAATTTATATCACTTGGTTCGAGTGCATCCCCGCCGAGCGGCGGCACCTCGACAGGGCTCGTGCATTTATGTATAGCTAAACTGTTGGTTGTTGAACAAGCAAATCCCTTTGAGCTATATCATTGGTCCCCACACTCGGACACCCACGGAAACGTCAATTTTATGAATGGTCCCTTACCGTAGATTCCTGACGAAATCATCAATAGACACGTAGAATTCTTCGATCTTGGCGGCGAGGTAGAAGCAGCCCATCATGACGCTTTTGGGCGAGTACTCCATCGATGAGTGACGCACGTAGAAACGCTTGAAGTACGCGAACGCCGACCACCGTACCCCCGGCCACATCGCCGGTCGGAACGAATTGCTGAATCGAATGCCTGAAATGCATTAACCCGTCAACTTTGCGTATCATAAAAGCTGTATCATTGCTGTCTCAAATGCATGCGCTTTGTTGAGCTCAGAGTTGGATTGAAAAGAAGCAATCGAGTAACCCGTCAACTCTGTGTTTCACGAAAGTTGTGTAGTCTTTGCAGATTTCTAGAGCGATAGCCAACCTGAACAATCTTTCAAATACAATAAACTATAAAAAGAACATTCAAACGACTGCACCGGCAAACGTCATAATTTTGCCATTATATGGAGCCGTTTTCGCGGACACGGTAATATTCGTGCTGAACACGCATTAAAGAGCAAGGTGGATTCTTCCCTTGATGGTTTTATAGCTAGCCAAAAGTCGACTCGAAATCAGTACAGAAACAATATCGCCCATACAAGCAGCGTTGTATTTTTGGCAAATTGAACGATTTTCATCCACATACATCCATAAGGTCTGCCTCAATGATGTGACGTTGACTATATGTGGAACAGCGATGAGTTATTGGTTTAAACTCAAAATTCTATGAAGGGGACAATTCTTTGAAGGAGACAGTTAGTTCTATGAGGATAATTTTTTGAAGGAGACAATTGCGCACCTGTTTCAGTAACGAGTTTGCACAACTGCAGCTCTTCCTCGGCCGACAGAAAGTTGTCATCCTCGCCCGGTTCGATGACGGAGTTGTACTTAGAGCGAAACGCCTGGTTAGCCTCTGTGCGGGCTTTATTCAGAGCCTCCTGCGACGGAAACGTCCAATGCTCCTTCTGGGTACTTGTCGAAAACATCTGCAACGCGCTACAAAATACTTTTTATGAAAAAAGTAGGCAGATGAAACAAAAGGTCTCTAATTCGAATCAAAAATTTCGGGGGCGGGGATACCCCCAACTGGACCGCTCATACCCCCAAGACCAACTCTTGCACATCCCTGATCAGATCCATTCCAATCTTCTTAGAAAACGCTGCGCATTGCGTTTGGGTGTGACAACCCCGATACATAAAGACGCTGTACGAAGTCACGAAGATTATTAAAATAGTTCTATTCGATGACACAAATTATTTCAAGTCAACCAAACAATGTTCGATTCTGATCGCAGAACGCACAAGAACATACAGAAAAATTCGTTCATAACGATAAAAGCAGAATCGGCAATCTCCATCGTTACAGACAATTATCGCTATAAATGACTTCACTGTACAAAAACAAAGGCGGTGGAATTGATCATGACGTCATTCTGATCGTTATAACCGATATCGCTATAAACGAATTGTACTGCAAGTCACCGCGGCAGATTGCAAAAATATTCAACGATGTGGTCACAAATTCCGCAATTCAATTGACAAAACAGAAACAAGTGTGAATTCAGATAATAAACGAATACAAGTGAGCATACCGTATTGTTTCTAATTATGATATTTTAGCAACAATTATTTCGTAATTCTGCAAGAAAAAATATACAGCTTTTACACAAAAATGTTTAATGTTTTGGTTTTGCCTTAAAAATTTCGATTAAAGTAAAGTATACTGTAAGTACTGAAAAATTGATTTTAATGACATAACAGAAATAATACGGTTGCAAAATTCGTATCAGTACGTCAAGTCTGTATTAGAGAAATCACTCCAATTGCTTGTTACAAGCGAGGAAAGTGAACACAGGAGTACTGTAGTTAGAGTCCTACATGTAGCAGAGATCCTAAGATAGGGGGAGGGGTCGTACGCAAGAAGGTTAAAAAATGTACTGAAATTTTTGTACACAACTCTCGTACTAAAAATTTGAACTCGCGTCCAATTTTAAACATACTTTATTGATCATCGGATTTTGAGGGGTTGCAAAACTTCACCTCCTTTTGACCCGGTTGGGAATAGCCCCCTAGCTACATGTATGGTTAGAATAATAAAGAGATTCCACACATTTTTCAATCTGAAATCAACCTTAATTTCCACGAAGCTCGTAACAGAAAGTCAACAGACGATAATAAACGCAGTGCAGCCGAAACTTACTAATAAGGAACGCCGAAGTGGACGAGCGCTTCGTTAAACCCGCCAACTCAAACCGTTGCTTACAAACTATTTTCTCCAAGGATAATTTTCACTTACAAACCGCAAATAACTCATTGGGTCTGGGGTCATATCGCTTTACTAAGCTTAATTTATACTTAGTGCAAAGCTAAAAACAGTGCGATGAAGTATTCACGATACGGAATCGATCCATTATTAGTAAGTTTGGACTGCGTAGTCCAGTTCAGCTTCGAATGGAAAACAAGATAACAAAACGATTGAGCAACACCAAAAGTTGCTCGCAGCGTCCATCAATTTCATCGGCCACCGTACATACTCGAGACGTGAACCATCGACAAGAGATTGGCGTCCAGTGAAGGAGGCGGTTGGATTCCCGCAGGATGCTCGTTGCTCATCACCTGAAGAGTTTGGTATTATTGTGTTGTCACCACTCGGTCACAATCGCATGATGCAAGGTCAAAGGCATTGGCTTCATCAGCTTTCAAAGTGCAAAATGTCCAACTCTCCACACGAGTTAATGTGACCAAGCGGCAATCCAATGTGACACTAACACGAAAAATTAAAATTTGTACGACAAAAGTAAAAAATGTCACTTTTACATGTGATATTTAGATATCTGCCATCAAAATCATGTGAGACACTGACAGTGACATTTGCAACCCCAAAAAAATTTATTCCTTAAAATATATGTGACGTCCTTATAAAGTTGACCCCACCTTTCCTGACGTATAAAGGACTCTGCCCGGTCGACTTATATCGACGAGCTGGGTGAGACTGTCGGCATGCTCCTGGGACATGCAGGGGACGTTCTTGCCGGGCTGGACGATGCTAGTCGGCGCGCGCTCCAGGTTGACGCAGTGGCGGTTCATCAGGTGACTGCGCATGTCCGAGCAGAAGAAGGAGCCGACATTGCACAGACTGCACTTGAGCCGGATCACGTTCAGATGCATCACCACGTGCCGACGGCCTTCCTGAATCAGGACATAATTTATCAGCGTCACACATACCTGCAACCAGGGGGGCCAGGAGGATCACCCCCTCTGGTCAGGGGTCCGACCCCCACTCCCGACCGGTCAGACCCCCCCCCCTGACCTCGGACACCCGTTACAGGTATGGCGTCACGTGTATTCGGAGGTTATGAAGCGCGCTGCGTGCTGATTATAAAGGGGTCGACCCGCCGGACCGTGGACCGAAAGTACGGATGGATCGGTCCACCGAATCACTCGGTGCATCGGACCGGACCGGACCAGGACCGAATTTTGCACCGGACCGACTGCCTGCGCATACCTATTATACTGAGACTAGACCGGACAGTGGACCGACAGCTTTTGGGGCATACTGTACTGGACCGGATCTAGTTATTTGAAATTGAGTTGAACTGTGGGCCAGACCGGACCGACCCATCAGGTCCAGGAATATTGATGCGCGCTGTCAATCTCATATTAGCCCTCATACCTGAATGTTGGGCAGGACGCTGTCGCAATGAACGCATTTGTGTCGGTCCTCCTTGGCGGCGCCGAGCACTTGAAGCGAGCGGGTGAACAAGTCGCGCTGTCCTTCGGTCAGGTAGACGGGCAGGTCGGAAAGGTCGCGCGGGCGCTGCGGATTCTGGTTCGGCATTTTGATGATCTGCAACGTTCCTTTTGCGACACTATGCCAGTTTTACCGGTAGCAAGGCGTATACGTTTAATCGTTTAATGTCAGATAAGATAATGGAGCAATGAGCAAAACGTCCGGTATTCAAAATAATCCCATTCGTTCACCTTTCACTCAAACAAGTGTAATGCAAGATTCGTTCTTCATTCGTGTCGCAAATGTTTCGAATAACATACCCCGCGATTGCACTGATGAATCATTGTCGGTTCGGTGCTTAGAAATAATTTAGACAATTATATTGCGGAGAGCCAATTACTCCCCCAATCGCCGTTTACTGTTGTGACTTGCTACTCGCGAAAACTGTCGTGTCGCTGGTTGCATCAAGAGCCGCGTGCCTAACCAGTTACTGTAAACATATCGTATCGCTGCCTGTACGTAGACCCGATATCGATAAACAACATATAGATATCCCGTTATGGCAGATCTAGTAATGGAGCAGTATACTGCAATGCCAACGAACCTGTACGTCGTCAGAGCGAGTCGGAGGCAGCGCGGCCAGGTTCTGCTTGCGCCGTGATTCAGACGGGGAAGTCGGCGGGGATACGATTGCCGATGCAAACTCCGCAGGAATGGGTGTCGACTTGGCCTTGCTTGTCGACGGGGCTGAAACGATCTTATTGCAGGTATGATATTGAAGACAGCACATCGTAGTTTGCAGTTAAGGCTACGTGGATTATAAGACACTAGCCTACGTGGATTATAAGAAACACGGGTTCGCTGAGAGAATTTAAACACAAGGGTGAGTGAGTTAATTAAGGGTGCTAAGTGTTTGTGAAGTTACGTGCTTGGGCAGGAACGATAATTGGTCTCGCCAGACCTCATTGATTGTCTTAATTTTACTTCGAAAACAAGCGCGTCGACATACTATATTTATTTTAATAGTACGAACGGTCGCACTATTTTCGACTACCTTAAAATATTGCAAACCACACGTATTTCAAACTCGTTTCAAATTTTTTCGATTTCTTTGAGAAAAATAGTCAAAGCGAATGGCGCTAAACTATCATTCATGCTAGATCATAACGCATGATTTCACATGCTCGATAGCTGCATCTAATCGCCAGGATAATAATATTGAGGGTCGCACTGATTGATACAGTCGAGGGTGGACCATATCTGATCAGGTAGGTCAACCATTTCTGTACATAATCAGGGTCACTGTACCTGATTTCCCGGCACCGCCGCTGTTGCTGGTGGTCGGCGTATCGATGCGCGCTTGCTTCGTCTTGGGACCGGTGTTGTTGGTCTTCGGCGATTTACGCTTACCCGTTGCTGGACTCTCTGTTTCTGCAACAAAATGATCCCGTAAACGTGAGCAGTCAGCAATAATGTAGAGAAACAAATGCATAGCGAGGTTAATAACACCTGATAGCTATTGAACTCGATTTCCTAACAAACCCCGGCGGTCGCTACCTTAGCTCTTTAAAAAGTTACGACAAATTATATTAATAAAAATACGACACGTAATATAATATTATCCGTAAAACACGAATAACCCACAGTAAAAACATCATTTTTTCAGAGAAGAGCATCAAAAATTAATGAGAATTGATCATTAAAACACAAAAATAGACTCCACATTGGGATAAAATTTGGTCAAAGTTGGTTAAAGATAAAAATTAATTAGCAAACAATATCAGCGACACTTACATGGCCCACCCAGTACCACTTACTTTTGGTTGGCGTTGAGGGTCCTTTAGCGGCGTTCTTCGCCAACTCCTTCGCCTTGCCGGCGTCCGTCTCCTCGCGCTCCTCCCGATTGCCGCTGCTCTTGTTACCGCTGCCACTGAAGCCAGTGATGAACGAACCATCGGCCAGGTAGGCGGGCGGTCGTTTGCAGCGTGCCGTCCGCACTGCTGATGTCGTTTCCTCCTCTTCTTGTTCTTCTTCGTCTGAAGGCAACGCTTGATTACACTCGAGCCAAGAGAACTTTTCCGGTTGAATAACGCGATTGAAAAATATTTGTGGAAACAGGGCGTGTGGCTGACATTTCGAGCGCGTGCATTTATGATGCTTGCATTAGCTCGCTTTATTGTTATAAACAGATTACCGCGTGAGCTGTTTCCGCGCGCAGCCACAGTCAACGATGAATAGGGCTACCAGCTCTTTAAAATGCCAAAATATTGAATAGTACGCCCAGCCCTTAATGGTAAAAGAGCTCGAAAATTCAAATTTGGCCATAAAAATTCAATTATGCGCGATGTGGCACTGTCTAAGCCTAAGTCCAAGTTAACTTTCATCCTCACCGCTCGAATCGCTTGATTCAGGCATCGGAGGAGCCTTCCGCTTCGACGTCGTCGCTTTCGCCGGCGGCGTTGACTTCTCCAGGCTCTCATCTGATTCATTCGTCTGGTCGGCTTCCGTCGGCTGAAATACATTCAACCATCGAGGCAGGCGGTGGCAAAGCAGAGCTGTGTCGGTTTAGTGCCATCCATCCTTTACTACCTGCAGTCCCGTGTCTATCTCGCAAAATTTGACTACATCAATACTCCAGCGGTCCCTCCCGCAGATGCAGAGGTGTACAAGTTACGCCAGGTAGCAGGGGTATAACCACCAAAGCTAGGGGCGTATTAATCCGCTTCTAGCACGACAGTTCCATTCTATCCTTCGTAAATTTCTCCGAAAATTTGGCGACCTTTTATTAGATCAGCAAACTTTGTCTAAAGAAAAATCGTCAACTACAGCTACCGCACCTTTCGTTGATCGGTCGCCAACCGCGCGCGTGACCGGCGTTTGACGGGCAAGACAGCGACGGCGGTGGCGATTTCAGATTTCTCCTCGTCCAGCGCTGGGCTCTTTCCGTTAGTGCCGCTGTCGGCGCCCGACGTATTCGTGTGCTTGTCATCTTCGTCGCTAGAAGAACTGCTCGTCGACTGCTCCGATTCCAGCAGCGGACGTGGCGCTGACAGTCGCTGTGGTCGGCTACTCGGCTCCGCGCCGTCATCATCTGTCACGGTCTGAAACTAGACAAGCACACTTTACAGTCGAAATTTCTTTGTGAGGAAGAAAATGCGGAAGGAAAAACTGTGACACATCAAAATCGAAAAATTAAATTGAGCACGTAACGTTGCAAGACTACCTTATTTATTCTAGTAATACGACCCTCTCTGATAGTACGACTCTCTGTAATAGTACGACCCCCAAGTGAGGGATCGAAAAATAGTACAACCCCCTCTAATTGTACTGTTAATGGTATTTTAATAATGATATCTTATGGTGCGACCCACTAGCGGTATATTGCAAAATAATGCGACCGATCGTACTATAAAATAAATACGGTGGCTAACTGACGAGCTTTCGCCTGTGTCAATGAAGTTCTGTCAATAACAATCACGCTAAATCAGGAACATTTTTCATTACGAACTATAGGGCACGATTTTAACTTCTCTTTAACCCATAAAATTTTGACTATAAATTACCTTCGTTTCGTCCTCCTTCTCCTTGGTCGCTTCCCTATTAGCCGAGATGGACCGTTCTTTCTTGACCGCCACGGATGGCGAACCGTCGTTGTTCTCTTGTTTCAACGGCGAAGCTTTGGTCGGCGACTGCTTAGAACCGCTCGAGTCCGTCTTGTCGCCTCCACTGGCCGCTCTCGTAATCATCAATGGGGCGCTGACCGATTTGGCTGGCGCTGGCGGTTTCATGTCGTCTGCCGGTGCCTTTCTGCTGCAACAATTCGAATCATACAATCGTCCACGAGGCGTGCTGATCGAGTGAAAATCAGGTGTGAACATTATATGACTGTATTTTGTCATGGCGCAAATTTCTTACCTTCCATTGATTGTGACGCCATCTGACGCGAGTGACACTGATGGAACAGCTGCGTCAGGAGGGGTCGCGATCACTTTACGAGGGCGACCGGCGCCGCGTTTCGGCGTCGGCGTCTGAAGCACAAGAGGGTGAAATAATCTCAGCGGTAATCTCTGCATCAGGGCATCTATAGTGACGTCAGCAACGAAAATATCAGGTCCGTTGAGGTCGTTGGTGGAATTTAACTGTGAAGTCGAATTGGAATGGTTTGCAATTGGTTCGAGAAATGTTTGAAACAGATTATAAACAGTTACTTGCACTTTCTTTCTGACAAGGTTCGGGAATGGTTAGCTACCGTAGCTAGTTTGATGTTCCGCTTACAAACAAACTTGGACTTCAGGTAAGCTATCGTGTAGCTCTCATTTCAAATATATCTTCTGTTTTTGATGGAGACAGATATACTGGTACCTGCCCGGGATATAAAAATTAATTTTATTGTACTTGATCGAGCGATATACTCGCAGCATTTTTCGCCTGCGTCTGCAGTTTGCTAGCGCCCTTCTTGTGACTGCGGCGAAAATCGACGCGCTTGTTGCTGGCTGAAGCCGATGAAGCCGGTCGCTGATCAGTCTCGTTCTCCTGTAATAAAAACATTCCCTACCAGGTAGACTTTTCGTAGACGCCCCTCAAATGTTCATGCCCCAAATCTTTGCACACAATTCTTACCGCATCGTCGTTGCCACGTCGCAAACTGGCTAGCACACTCTCCAAACGGTCTGCATTCTTCTGATTTCGAGAGCGGAGGTTGGCTGAGAGTGACAGCTTCGTCGGAGATTCAAGTAGACGGCTCGGACCCAGTCTGTCGCCAAGACTACGAGTGCGGGTCACTGGTGATTCCTACAAGATGCGTAACTGTAGCGTTACAATACGTAAATCTACTTAATCAGTTATAGAAAAAACCGGAAAGTGGAACTCAATTAATGGACACTTGCCTGTTTACATCTTGGATGCAATCGTTTTTGGCTACAATATAAGAGGCCAATATAAAAGAGTGACACTGGTACAATTTTTGGGCCTAATTTTGGCATAATTGACAAAGTAATTGAATAACTGACGTTGAATGACGTATCCGATTTGTGCAATATAAACCTGGTTAATTTCGAGCAAGAGATCATTCATAAAAATAGTGCGATTTTCGGAATCTACGTCACCGAATGCATCTATGACGACAAAGTCCACTTTGACTTCAGATCCCCTTAGCTGAGTACCAACAGTATGCCTACCATACCTGCATTTCACCCTGATCCTGCCCATCGACGTCGTCATCGTTGGAGAGCGGACTCAAGCTGCGTGATCGTGGCTGGTCACCGGCGGTGTCTGCGGCCGATTCGTCGGATCCGCGCACCTTCTTCTTGTGCGAGCGCCGTCCGCGGGCTTCGAAATCTTCCCGTTCCAGCGATCGGGACCGCTGGTGCTCGTCGTATATATCCCGATGGTACATGCGCAGATGGGTCTGAAGGGGAGAAAGACATCGTCGTAATCATTGAGTCACATAGAAGATCAATACATACTCTATCAAATCAAAGTGATTGTTGTCGGCCAGTGGCGAACTTGGCCCAAGCCCAAAGGCAAGCAATATGATAGTACAATTTTTTTGATTCGTTTTTTGCTTTTGCAAGGTATCTTATCCGAAAATAACTCCTCTGATGACAACGAGACTGATAATAACGAGATTGAGACTATGAATATGAGACTTTCGACAGGGATTCAAGACCTGATCTCGATCTCAAAAGGAAACGAGACTCTAGAAACTACTTGTACTAAAGTAAAGTTGAGGGTTTCAGGAAAATTTTGGCGAGAATTACGGTATTATTTGGCTCGGATTGAGGGGGGGGGGTAAAACCCCACGCAGTGTATGGACTCGTTTCAGGTCTAACCTGCAGTCCGACGTTCCTGGCGAAGAGGGAGCCGCAGAGCAGGCAGATGAAGCGGTTGTTTCCAGACGTGAGAGGCTTGTGCCAGACGCTCACGTGGTAGGCGAGACACTTGAGTGAGGAGAAAGTGCGCTTGTCCTTCTCGCACGAGGTGGCCAGGCACGACAACGTCGCCACATCCACCTGCCCGCCCGTGTGAGCCGTCACGCGCTCCACCAACTCCAACTGAAATTCTTGCGAATAAATACCGTATTTATTCTAATAGTAGCACAACCTCTGGAAGGACTCGACAGAATCGTTCGATAAATTGTTCGCCGATATTTTCATACAATTGTGCCCAATGTATAATGGTTCCGCTTTGCATCTTGCACACTGTATCACAATTTCGGCGAACAAATTATTTTACCGAACGAAGTCTGCCCAGCCCATAATAGTAGCACACTCCCCTCACGGTCAGCAATCAAAATCAGATAACGAATAAGTGAAATATTGTGTTATTTATGCCTTAAAACTTTAAAAAAATGTATTGCATCATTCGATTAGTAATTTTCATGAAAAAATCTCGAACAAAGTATAAATCTTCTGGCGGTATCTCCAAATTATAGGGCGCCCGAAAAGTAGTAGCACATATGCTACTATTCGAATGAATACGACAAATGTTCAGTCCTTACCTCAGCGGGCGACACGGATCGGGCGGGGACGTCGGCGCCGGGCGCTGACCGCCGATTCCGAAGTCGCATGTTGCCGTAGCTGCTCGTCAGGTCCTGCGGTATAACCATCACTACTCGATCCGATTCGACTGGCTCCTTGGACGCCAAATCGCTGGGCAGGTCGACCACCACCTGCAAAGTGTACATTGCCTTTCATGTCATAGGTGTACAAGGTGGGGCATTGGAAGAGCTCATATGTAGTTTTGAGGTTACCCCACTCCAAACCGAATGGAGTAGACGGAGTTTTGCATGCTTTCCGAAAATCGACCGAAAGCTGCGAAAACTTTTTCAAAATTTGCAGGAATTCAAATTTCGGTGTAAAAAGGAAGCGGTCTCAATTTTTGGGATTTATGTCTTGAATGCTCCTCACTTTGGGCTGGTCCTATAGAAGCTGTTGCCCCAAAACCGGATACTTTGTTACTATTATTG